>PVKN010012340.1:0-20848 GCA_004027915.1 Capromys pilorides
AAGGATAAAATCACTATAGATCATATAGAAATTCAGAAGATCATCAATGACTACTCCAAAAATCTTTACTCTCACAGGACATTAAACACAAAAGAAATGGAAAGATTCTTCAATCAAGATATAAAAATCCTGCATAGCTCAATATCAATTGATGAAATTAAAAATTTACCCAAAAAGGGCAGCCCAGGCACTGATGGATTGAGAACTAAATTCTACAAGAAATTTAGAAATTATTTAATGTCAGTACTCCTTAAACTCTATTTAAATTGAAAGGGAAGCAACTCTCTCTAACTCATTCCTGGAGGCAAATATTATCCTGATGTCCAAACCAAAGAAAGACTCAATCAAAAAAGAAAACTACAGGCCAATCTCCCTAATGAACATAGATACAAAAGTCCTCAATAAGATACTACCAGCCAAATACAGCAATTCACAAAGATTATATATCATGACCAACTGGGACTAATCCCAGAAATGTAGGGATGATTTAATATATGCATTGTGAAAATGGCCATACTCCAAAAACTGTTACACAGATTCAATGCAATTCCAATTAAATACCATTACTATATCTCATATATCTATGGAAAACTTTCCTAAAATTCAACTGGAATCAAGAGACCTAGAATAACAAAGCAATCCTGGACAACAAAGACAAAGCATGAGATATCACAGTCCCTAACTTGAAATTATACTACAAAACTACTGTGATAAAAACAGCATGATGCTATCAGAAAACAGACTTGAGGATCAGTGAAACAGAATAGAAGATGAGGACACAACTACAAACACTCTCAGCCAACTCATCTTTGACAAATGAGCCAAACATGTTCACTGGTAGAAAGATACCCTCTTTAATAAATGGTGCTAGGGAAATTGACTCCCCACATACCAAAGACTAAAACAAGACCCATGTCTATCACCAGCACTAATCTAAAGTCAAATGGATTAAAGATCTCAACATTAAAAGAGAAACAATCTACTGGAAGAGGAACTGGGTAGAAATCTTGAAAATGGGTATGCAGTGAGTTTGTAAACAAAAAACAAATTGCACAGGAAATACTTCAGAAAATCAACAGCTGGGATCTCATCCTACTGAAAAGTTTTGCACATCAAAAGAAATTACTAACAAAGTAAAAAAGAAAACCCAAAAATTGGGAAAATATTAAGCCAACTGTCCTTTAGACAAAAGACTTATATCTAGAATATATAAAGAATTTTTAAAAATCAGTCCCCCAAATTCAAAGACCCAATATTAAAATGTCATCTGAGACATCTGAGAAACATTTCTCAGATGAAAAAAATACAAATGACAAATACATATATGAAAAATATTCACCATCATTGGTCACTTGACAGATGTAAATTAAAACAACACTGAAATTCTATCTCACTCCAGAAAGACCGGCTTTCATCAAGAAATCAACCAATAAGAAATACTGTAAAAAAATTTTTAAAAAAATACTGGAGAGGCTGTTGAGCAAAGCAACCCTTCTTCATTGTGGATGGTCACATGAACTGGTACAACCACTGTGCAAATCAATATGGATATGCCACAACTCAGGAACCACCAGATTCTGAAAGATACCTTGGCCTGCCTGCCCCACCCTGCCCCAAGTGCCATCAGAAGATTATCTGAGCACTAGGGATGGTGAGGTTAGCCTGCCGGGAGCTGGAAAATGTTTCCAGAAAAGAGGAGAAGAGAGAACTTGGGCAAGCAAAATGGGGGACGAGAGCCAGGAGCAGGACAGTGTCTTCTGGGCTGACCAGCACTGGGCAAAGCTGTGCTCAGGGATCCCAAGAGGCTGGCATGCAGCTTATCAGGCACAAAAGATGCTTTCATGGAAGCAAACTAGGGGAGGCCTGCAATGCAGGTGTTTGGACAAAACAAGGAAGAAAAAAGATACAGTGGAAGGAGCTGGCTGCCTCATGCTCCTGTCTTTGGCACAGCTGGCTCCTGGCACTTGAGTCAGCTCTGCTCCCTAGGATTTGTCCACCCACAGTCAGGATGCAAAGCCCACTCAGTTCACCATAGCCAGCACTTAGTAATTTTGCATAAGAAGCTGACTGAGAGCTTGGGTGGTCAACTGGGCACGTACATAAGATAGGTCATTGGAGTCTCAAATTCAGAAATGAATGAATGGAAAGACACCCATGAGCAGAGTCTGGGTCACAGAATGTACATCTGGACTCCATCTCCTAGCAGTTGCTATGGTCTTCATCTAGTTGTCGCTCAGAGCTTCATGCAGTCATGGGGAGGACTTCTAGAGTCTGTGACTAACTCATTATCCACCAGGATTATAGGTGTGAGTGCTGCTGGGATTATGGATGTGAGTACTGCACCCAGCCTGGGATGGATAGCTTGAATGCAACATAAGGGAGACAGAGACAGATTTACTGTCTGTAGCCATTGTTGCTCCTATGGCTCCCTTTTGTTCTCTGCTCTTTGCCGCCTCCATGAAAGGTTGCACTCTGCAGTGTGCCACCCTGCCTTGGAGCCAGCTGAGTAAGGATTGAAACCTCCAGTAACTGAGCTAAATAAACCTTTCCTTCCTTCATTTTTGGCTGTCAGGTATTTGTCCCAGAACAAGAGAAGAGTAACTAGGACAGCAGTAGTAAGGGTAGGTGGGCACCCAATAAACGCAAAGCTCACAGGAAAGGCCCCAGTCTTTGCAACCCTTCGTCATGACCCAGGTCGGAGGCAAGCACTGCACATTGTGTACTCCAGTCAAAATGCTTTGCCCCACTGGGACAGGGACAGTTCTCCAGGGCTTCCCAGTGGCCTTCCTTGAAGAGTTAGCAGAAGCAGGTGATTCACAAAGCTGGTCTGAGCAGGATCCTGACCATTGAAACACATTCTCCTCTGTAAGTTCCACTGCTTTTCCATTCTTTATAAATGAGAAAATCAATTACACAGAAAATAATCTTCTGCACCAAAACCCAAATGACTTTATGCATAATTTATACATGAAAATGTAGATGTCAATGTGTGACAAATTTCCATATAAATATTTTTACAGTTAAATTTTTAAGCATCAGTCTTCCTCCTAAAGGAGCTCCAGGCAGACATGAGGCCCCAGGATGGGCCAAGTGGGGCTGAAAGTTGGCTCATCACTTCCTTCAGCTAGCGGTGCAGCTGCCAGCACTGAGCCTGGCCCAGAGGCCCCAGCCTTGGCACCAATAACCCAGTGCCAAGTCCCAGCTCTGTGTAACCCTCCATACCTGGGATCCAGCTCTGACTTGTTCAGAATAGGGATTTAACCCCATATTTCACTCTGTAGGAGACCCAGGAAGAAGGACAGAATGGCATGTGGCCTCAGGCGCCTGTGGCTCTGAGTTCACTGGGAGATCCAGGCATGCAGACAGTGACTGACAATGAGTGTGGGAAATCCCAGGAATGGGGTGGGCTCTCCATCCCAGACAGCAGCAGAGAAACAAGTATTCCTTGTGCCAGAAGCATCTCCAAAGACTCTACCGGCAGAGGAGACCCTGAGAGAGGTGGCTGAAGGAGAGGACATTATCATGGGTGAGAACCCTGCAGACGAGGGTGAGAGAGACTGAGTGTGTCCACATGTGAGCCAGTCTGTGCTGGAGACAAGCCCACGGTGAGGCTGATGTGCAAGACAGGAGCAGATAACCAGGGGGCTGTATGTCCCGCAGCGAGACAGGGATTTGACGGGACTAAACACTCTGAAGAGATTAAAGCTGCCAGCTGCTCAGAATGCGGCCTGAAGGCCACACGGAGGGTGGGGGAAATGAAAGGAGGTGGAGAAGATTTGCAAAGTGCACATGAGTACGGAGTCCATACCAACAGCACCCCCTCACAGGACCCTGAGTCCATGCCAGGCCACAACAACCTATCTGTCCCAGAGTCCTGAACAGGACCTTTATTTCTAGATGCAGTTTGGGAGCTTGACAGGCACGTGACTTTGAATATAAACCACCTGAAAGATAGTTGTGCCTCGGCTTTATATCTGCAGCCACTGTTACCCTCTGGGGCTAGCAGCTCATTGTGCAAGACATTTCCTGACACCCTGGCTCCAGACGTCCAGCCTGGGTCCAGGCACAGCCCAATGTCTTCTCACATAAAGACACGGAGAGAGGCCAGGTGACAGTGCGAGAGCTAAGCATGCACATAGGAAAAAGTGACTTCCCACCACACCCTGGCCAAAGCAGGGCCAGGGGTAAGGATGTGCTCCCCTCACCCACAGTGCACTTGCCCACATGCAATTATGCCCAGGTTGTCTGCATAATCTGAGGTCCTCCTGGTGTTTTCCCACCACTGTGGCCTTCCTAAGAAGACAACGCAAAAACCAGTCATGGTAGTGTGCACCTCTAATCTCAGTACTCAATAGGCTAGGCAGGAGGATCACCATGAATCTGAGGCTGGCCTGAGCTATATAGCATAAACTTGTCTTTAAAAAATATATGTAAAAAAGACAAAACAAGCCACATTCTCTCACCCATCATGGGTCCAGGAGGATTCTCCTGCCTCAACCTTGATCTATACTCTTAGTCAAAAACTAGAAGCCCAAGCAGGAGACCTGACACCTCCAGCAGCACGGCTTTAAGGCCGCAGCCTTCTGCATACCAGAGCTGCTTTCAGAAGAACCAATCCTAGCCTCGCTGACTTCTCCACTCCACAGGGACTGGAGGCTCCAGGCACATACCTCGCTTGACTTTCGGGGGCCTGAGGCCATCAGCCTGGGCCAGGGCCTCCCAGGCCTCTCGCTCCCTCCAGCGCCTCAGTTGCTCCTCCCGCATCTTGTAGAAGAGGATGTGCTTCTGCACATCGCTGAGCTCGGCCAGGAGCTCAGGGTCAATGTACAGGTCATGCAGGATTTGCTGCAGCATGGTGCTGGCTCCGTGCACCAGGACAGGTGGGCAGGTGGGCAATGCCACAGGCCACGTTTCACTCCTCACTCCAGGGCCAGCTCCTATGCCCCTCCTCTGTACATCACCACTGTTTCAGTCCCCAGTGAGCGCTGAAGTCATCTCCTCTCCCAGGTCAGGAAAAGAAACCAGGAAGCAGGAACCAAGGGCTGCAATCAGAAGCAGTCACCTGGAGCAGTTCAGTCCTTCTACTGGGTCACCCAGTACCACGTCTCAGCATCAGCTATATCTTGGCCTCACCTGGGACTTGGGGGTAACGGAGAGGCTCCAAGCTCCAGCTCAGCTGAGCAATGGCAGACTCAGACCAGCCTGGGCCAGCAGGTGTCAAATGATCTGTTAGTGGAAGGTAACGATGACACCAGCCATATCGGTGACACTGCCCTGGCCAACTGATCTCTCCTCAGCAGATAACAGGAGGAGGGGACAGGAGGAGGCAGCATTATCCACCAATTCCATGTCTTTTGAGCCAATTTCAAACAGAAGCCAGAGGTGCCAGGCAGGAGCTTTGGATGCCTCAGCCCCTTTCTCTACCTTCTCACTGTCAACCTTTTTTCTGGCCACACCTGGCAGGCCAAGGCAATGCTTTGAAAGCTCTGCTGTGGGGGGGTGGTGGGGGGGAGGTCCTTCCCTGTTGCATCAGCTGAAGAGGGAAATGAAAGGAATCAGTAGAGAGGGTTGGGGGTGTCTTTGTGGAGCTCAAGGACAGGAAGAATGCAGACACCCTTTTTCCTATGAGGCTCCAAAGCTAGGATGTGTTGACAGACAGATATCCAAGGGCCATTGTTGTCATTGTATTTGATCTCCGGATTGTTGCAGGTTACTGGAGTTCATCAAAAGAAAGAACATGAAGCTTCCAGGTCTCTGGGGCCTGATCAAGGCATCCCAGCCAGAGAAACATGGTAGCTCTTGCTCTCAGGGAGCCTGCCTTGCTGAGTTGTGAGGGTAAGTACAGCCTACACTGCTGCTGAGACCAAAAGCTCCCCTGAGGTGTGCTCAGAGAAACTCGCAGATGCTTTCATTTGGACGAGAAAATGGGGTCCAGGGAAGATAAATGGCTTGCCTCTGCTGCCTAGTCAGTAAGCCGCTGGGCTGGGGTCCTGTGCAGTTTCCAAGGTGGGCATCTGCAGACACCCATGGGCAACTAAATGCTTGGCATTTCGTGCTTTCATTCGATGTCTTCATTAGCTCAAACCTTATATACGTTAATTACTCAGGGAGGACCTGTATGACAAAATCCACTAGTCCTATGCCTACTAGCCTATCTCATCCCCCTTTGAGACTGAGGACATGAAGATAAGAATAACTTTCAGGGTTTGCAGGGCACCCAGCCGGCAGCTTGCATGACTTTCTGTTCCAGGCCCCCTGTGCTGATGCCAGAGACTCTGCAGACAACTCGGCTTCCAGGCCAGCAGAGCCTAGACAACTCGGAGATCACCACCCCACAGGAAGCAGCTGCCTTCTGCCCAAACCAGATGTCACACCACCTAGAACCAAATGTCCCTCACACTGTGAGGATTCCTCCTGGTTAACAAAACCAGGAATGGATGCTGATCTTCTAGGCCTCCACCCACTGCAGCACCCCCTCAACTGTTTCTGCTTTGTGAAGCGTCTTCAGCCTCCTGAGCCCTTTCTTTCCTTTGTCAGGGGGCCTGGCTTGATCTTTATCAGAGCTGTAAATACCTCCCAACTTCATTTTCTGACTTTCCAATTAAAGCTTTTCCCAGTAAATTTACACTGAATGCCTCAGTCTTAATTCCCATTATCACTAAAGCAAGGGCCTGTCCAAGCTAGTTGGTAACAGTCCCACTGATGCTGTGAACAGGGAACCCTACAAAGGAAGGGGAGTTGGCACTGTGGCCTGGTCAGATCAGTGGTCTTCAAGGTGTCTTTTCCGCCATGGGGACAGGCAGCAGATCAGTTACCTACAGCGAGGGACAGGTGATGGGCTCACTCCCCTAACCTCCCTGCAAGAGCCACAGAGCCCACAAAGGGCTCTGCAGGTTCTAACCAGGGTCCAGTGAAAGCCAGGGAGACTCAGTACCCCTCCCCAGGCACAGTGGGCTGGTTTCAGGGTGACCCAACAGTTCTGGGAGGTCTCGGCCCTGGCTCCCTCCTCCTGACCAGCTACTCCCAGTCTCTCCCACTTCAGATTGCACCTCTGTGCCCAGCTCTGGCTAGTGGAGTTGCACAGTGAGGTAGCAGGGAAAAGCCCATTCTAGGGCTCTGGCTGCCTCTGGACAGCAGCTGCCAACTCTTTTCTTCTAGCCGCCTGTTATGGTTTGTGTCCAGTTGTCCTCCCAAAGCCTCATGCAATCATGGAATAGGGACTTCTAGAATTGAGACTGACTCATGATCCACTGGGATTGTGTGTTTTCGTACTGATGGGATTATGGGTTTTAGTATTACTGGGATTATGGGTGTGGCCTGAGTCGGACAGCCTGAGGTAGAGACTCTCTCTGTTGCTGCTCTCTGTTGCCCTGGTTGGTCGGTTGCCTCTGTTGCAATTGTTGCACTGCCATGAACTGCTGCTTTCTGCCATGTGTCAGTCTGCCTTGGAGCTGGCCAAGTATGGACTGAAATCTCCAGTAACTGTGAGCTAAGTTTATTTCCTTCCTTCATTTTGGGTGTCGGGTATTTGTCTCAGCAATGAGAAAAAAGTAACTGAGATACCACCCCTGGGTCCTGAACATGGTGGAGGCTGCAGTCCTGACCAACCAGGGAGTGGGGACCTGTGGAGAGCCAGGTTAGGGAAAGGAGGCCAGGCAATGCAGAATCTAATCAGGATGCAGAATCCGGGGCAGGATGGGTTCTGAGGCGAGATCTGTTCCAGACCATCTTGGCCTAGTCCACACTCAGGCTGCTGGCCTGGGGTCCCTGGTGACAGACGGGGTGCTGTGGAGCCACAGAAGAGGCAGCAGGGACAGACAGGGTATTCCCAGAGCTGAGCTGCGGCTCCCACACAGACAGTTTCCTGCCTCTTCTCCTCCATGGAGTGACCATTCCACTGATTCGCACTGAATCCCTGGGGAGCCCAGTCTGGAGTCTCACCTGGGCCCTCTGCACAGCCAGGTCCTGTCTAGGAGAGAAGAGCCCTGCCCAGAAGGGCAGCATTGCCACAGCATCGTTTCTTTTAAAAGTGTGTTTTTGAACCCAAGAGATGACAGCAAGGAGAGGAAAAAGAAAAACAAAAGTGGATTACTATTGTGTGAACAAAGAAAAAAAACTGTTACTATGGCAGACAGAAACACAAAAAGGATACCCAGGACACCAGCTGGGGGGTATTTTCTGCTATAGTAGAGCTTTGTCCTGAATTGTTTAACAAAGTTTCTTAGTACGGGATGGAGACCATGTCTTATTCTATTGTTTTACAATGATTAGCACACAGAACTCATATACTTGAAATCATACTGTTTCAAAAGCCTGACATGTTATCTGCAAATTCGGATCTCTGGAGGCCTGCCTTTGTGGGTGGTGATCCGTGCTGCACACTGCCTTGAACCCACCGGGCTTCACCACCAAACTGCTCAAACTTGGCTCAGACTCTTAGCTGCCCTGTGACCCTGGGCCCTCCTTTCTCTGCTGATTCTCTCCTTAGTATTTGGTTTTTTGTTTGTTTGTTGTTTGTTTGTTTGTTTTTTTCCGGGACCAGAGTTCAAACTCACGATCATGCACTTGCCAGGCAGGCACTTGTGCCACGAAGCTATCTCCCCAGCCCCTCTTGGCATTTAAAAAACATATGTAAAACAGCGCTGACCCACTTTGACCCTGCTCCTGTCTAGCTCTCCCTTAACCACCAGAGGGCAAGAGCGCTCACCTGATTAGCTCTGTGACAGAGAACACTGCCTAGCACAGGGCTGTGCTGGGCAAATGTTGAGAAAAGAATAAAGGAACAGCTTTCCAGGGGGCACTGACAGCACCCGTGTAAAGCCTGGCAGGACACTTGTACGCAGGGCTCAGGGGCAGATGAGCTAAACCAAGCAGATGGTGGACCTCACTCAGCCACCTACTTTGGCTTCATGTCCTGACCACATGGCCCCTAGGAGGAGGGGTCAGAGATGGCCAGAAGACTCTATTGTTTCAGCTGAAGCCAAGCATAGGCACAGCCACCATATAAGGATCAGGTAGAGGTAGAGCCGCCTGACCTTCTGCCCACTCCCACTGGCTCTCACCTGGTCTGTTTCACAATTCAAAGGCTAGTGAAAGTCAAGAGTAGTGTTGCTCATCACTACCAAAAAAACACAGGCACAAAGTTCAGTAGTGTCCTTGTATTAGGACAGCAACAACTTAGAAAATACAGTGTAAAAGATTTCTCTCACCACAGGAACGCATGGAAACCTGGGTTGAAGAAAACCAGGCCTCTTCCCTGAGGGCACACCAAAGTTTAGGTTGGTCTTGGAACATACTTCATTCACTATCACAAAGACCCAATACTATGAAATTAGCCCTTTCCAAAGTGGTTTCCAAGGACCTACATGTCCCAAGCTCACAACATTGTGAAGTCACCCCAGACCCACACTGGGGTTCTATGAGTGACCAATCACATAGAGCAGAAGTGACTGTTTCAAGGAGCATGTAACTTACGTCAGTGGCCCTCTCCTCCTCCCCACTCTCACTGGAGAAAATAGGCTGAGGGACCCATGTGTGTAAGAACTGAGCCTGAAGAATTCTTGGCCTTGGCCAACAGTGTCTTTATAACTTCATGATAGTCACATAGCCGGAACCACCCACTAATCTGCTCCTATACTCCTATGCTACCTATAATTTTGGGGTGATTTGTTATGCAGTCATGTATAACTAATACAGTCAAATTGGTTTATAGAATTAACATCGTTCTAAGCTAAATATAAAAGGAAACTGGGAGGTGGAGAGACTTGATAAAACAACTGCCAAATTAGCCAAAAGAATGAACAAGGATGGGGGGTGTACTAGGCTGCAATTCAGTGGTGGAGTGCTTGCCTAGCCAGTGTAAGGTCCTCTGTGCCATCCCAAACAACAACAATAACACACACACACACACACACACACACACACACACACACACAATGCTGGGCATAGAGGTACATGCCTACACTCCTAGCACTCAGGAGGCTGAGGCAGGAGATTACCCTGAGTTTGAGGCTAGCCTGAAACACATAGTGAGACCTTGTCTCAATAAAAAGTCAATAATTGAGAACAACCTCAAAAATATTAATGCATATCAAACAATTCCACTACTTCTCAAAAATAAATTAAGCATTTCAGTTCCGATGCACGCACACAGGTTGACTGAACCAAAAGAGATCCCTAGACTGTAGAGTGTGAAATAAATGGCAAGCTAAAATAGTGCAGAGAGGAGGTGTAATAAATGAAGCCAGGACACTTGCCAGACTCTCATCTGCTACCTGGACCGCAAAGCACTACTCAGAGACTATCTCCTGTAGGTAGTTTGTGACATATAAAAGAATAATTAGGGGCCGGCGAGATGGTTCAGTGGTCTAAAGCGCCTGCTTGGGAGGGCTCAGGCAACTGCGGGGACTGCAGTTCGATCCCCGGCACCACACGCTGCGACAGCGCCACCACCAGGGCAGGCTGAGCCAGCCACAAAATAAATAAATAAAGAAACAAACAAACACAACAAGAAAACAAATAAATAAATAAATAAAATTTTAAAAGAATAATTACTGCAAACATTGTCATAACAGTGGAAATTTCAGAGTAATTGATGTGTTCAGCAAATGTCCAGGTTAGACCACAGGATGGAATGTGGCATAACAGAGAGAGGTGACAACCAGCACAAGCACAAGCAGGGGTTGGAATTGACCAGGATGGCGGAAACTGGATTGTGATATCGCATGCATAGCAGGGCCTCAGCCTTATCTACCAGGAAAAGGAATCGTTCCTGTGGCACATGCCTGTACGTCCAGCACTGAGGAAGGCCGAGGCAGAGGAATGCAAAGCTCACATTTCACCTTGGCAATTTAGTAAGAGCCTATCTCAAAACTGAAAAAAAATAAATGGACAAAGTAGCTGGGGTTGTAGCTCAGTGTCAAGGTCCTGTTTGAGAAAGAGAGTGACAGAGACAGACAGAAACAGAGACAGAGACAGAGAGAAGGAACAGTACAAATCCGCTACCTGGGCTCTTCTCAGTCTCTGAATGTTCTCCTGTCCTTCCCTGCAGTGGGTGCCTGGAGACCCCTTTGTGCCCCCAGGTTAAGCCTGTATTGCAAATATTAAGTCCAGATCCCCCCACCCAGGAGCTGTGGACCTACATGGATGCCCAGGAGGTGAGGCTGGGTTGGGGAGGGCAGCCAAGAGAGAACTGAAAGTATCCCTTCCTTGTCCACCCATGGCAGTAGCATTCTTCCTTCAACAACAACGTGAGGCAGGCGGTTTATTACCTAAAATTTACATTTGAGGAAATAGGTTTACGGCATTCGGTGGCACTGCGCCCTGGCTGGTGCTGGCCCTCCCACTTACCTGAGGCTCTTGCCCTAGGCTGATTCTTCAAAGGAGGTGTTGTTCCCAACTAGGCAGCAGGTGCCACCAGCGGACCAGCCACCAGGCAAGAGCCGCCTGGAGGGCATTGCAGCGCTGAGCTGCTGTGCCCCCTCCTGGACACAAACCGCATTGCCTCCAGCCCTCCCCACACTCCCCAGGCTTCTGGAGAAGGGAGACAGGGCAGGACAGGGCTGCAAAGCACAAACCAGCATTCCCAACCTGGACTCTGTTCCCCACACAGGGAGATTTGAGAAGTTTGGAGATGCAATTATAGTCTACACCTCCCTGAACCGTGGTACTTGGGGCACAGGTCACAGGCATCCAGCGTCTGGCTGCTCTTTGTCCCCCAGACACAGCCAGCCCTCTGCCCCATGTAAGTCCACCTGGCACTGAGCTACAGCCAGTGGGATGTGATTATGGTGCTCTGCTCCTACTGAGGCCTGGATCCTCCTCATATTACAGAGAGACACATTGGGAAGGGGGGGAGCATCTAGAGAGGCACTGGGCCGAGGATAGTGAGGATGAGCAGCCTCAGTCAGATAGGCAGGGGGCTTGAGGTCAAGTGTTAACAAGAACCAGGAGGGAGGACAATGAATTACAGGGTTGTAAGGAGCACAAGCAAGGTGATGGATGCCCACGTGACGACTCTGCTCCTACTTGTCTTTTTTTCTTCCCACTTCATTCTTTTAATGAACCACTAGGACAGGATAGAGGCCAAGAGTCCCTGCAGCCACATACTTGGGCACCTCCACTCTTCCTAGCTTCACTTCTTGTTTAAGTCAGCTGTTTTCATCCCATGGCTTGATCTGAGTTTGACCTGAAGCTGTCCGAGGATGTTTGCTCTAGTGATTCATCTGATTTTAGCTTTCTGTAACAGTCTTGTACTTTTGGAATAATTAGAATCATCTAAGGGCTAGTTCACAAAGACTGCTGGGCCTGGCAAGGGGCATGGAATCTGCATTTTCCACGTTTTAGGTTGATGGAGTAGCTGCTGCTCTGAGCTCCATGGCTCCCCTATTTAAAAGCTCACTATTGTCCCTGTCTGGCCAGGAGTAAGCTCCTTCACTTCCCGGATGGTTAATGCACACTGGGCCGCACCAGTGTGGGTCTGACACCTATCCTCATTGTGTCCCGAGTCAGTCACCAGAGGAAGAAAGAACTGTACTTGCAGTAGAAATCCTGGGCTGACATCCAGCTAAAGCACTTCCCAGGAAGGTGGCATTAGCAAGTTCCCGAGTATAAATCCTTTCTTACAGGTCATATGGAGAAAGCAGCATCGAGCCCTAGACCTGCCACTGCACCTTTAGCCAAGCATAGGTTTTTTATGCAGACTGTTAAGGTCTGTATCTGGATGTCCCTGCAAAACCTCCTGTGGTGGTGGTGTGGGGAAGCTTTTTGGAGGTGGCTGACTCTAGTTTGCGATTGGCTTGTTGTCTAGTGCGAGGATTGGGGGTATGAATGCTATACCTGCTCTAGGGCAGATAGCCTGCATGCAATACAGGGAGGAACAGAGGCTTGCTTCTTCTCTTGCCCTTTGTTGTTTTTGCTGTATTCTGTCATCAAGAACTGTTGCCCTCTTCCATGCCATCCAGCCTTGTAGCCAGCTGATTATGGGCTAAAATGTCCACAAACTATGAACCAAGTAAACCTTTTCTCCTCTAATTTGGGGTGTTGGGTATTTCATCTCAGCAATGAAAAAGTAACTGTTAAGGTTTGTGTCCAGTTGTCTCCCCAATGCCTCATGCAGTCATTGGGACAAGCTTTGGGCATTTGTGATTAATTCACGATTCAATGCTGGGATTATGGGTGTAAGCATCATGTCTGGCCTGGGGTGGATAGCCTGAATGCAGTATATGGGACGGAAAGAGGCTCACCTTAGTCACTGCCATGGCTCCTCCTTTTCTGCTCTTGCTATTTTGCTATTTTCTGCTACCATGAGCTGCTGCCCTCTGCCACGTGCCACCCTGCCCTGGAGCCAGCCAGCTATGAACTGAGATCTCTGTGAGCTAAACAAACTTTTCTCCCTTAATTTTGGGTATCAGGTATTTTGTCTCAGCAATGAAAGCAAAGCAACTAAGACACAAGTTAACTAAGAAACTAAGACACAACCTTGACTGCTGCTCCAGAAGAAGGAAGGCCTTCTGGAGCTAGATGCCCCAGCCTCACTCCTGAGGACCTCAGTGAGCACTCACCCATGCTATATTCTGCAGGGCCAAGAGCAGACATCCACCATGGGGTAGCTTTTGGGTAGGCCTGGGTACTTATTTAGGTTGCTACAGAGTGTACTCCAGTGAGCCATGTATGCAAGACGTAGTCCTCAGGGTGGTGCTACTAGGAAATGCAGGGGACTTCAGAAGGAGGGGCCTTGTCACTGGCCATGTGGCCAAGGAGGAACTTTGGGACCCAGGCCCTCCCTCTCGTTTCTGCTTCCTGGTTATGAGGTCAGCAGATTTGTTCACCTGTGTGCTCCACTGTGATGTGCTATCCTGCCACAGGCCCAAAGTAATGGGCCAGTTGTGGACTAGAACATCCAAAACTGTGACACAAAATAAACTTCTGCTTTTTGTAAACTGATTACTTCAGTTATTTCATTATAGTAAAGGACAGCTGAGTGACATAGGGAATCACAGGAAAAATAGAGCAGAATTTACACAATTTAAATGCATGTCTTTGTAAGTTAGAACTGAGTGATTCACCAGCCAGGACCTTGAAGACCCATTTATGTTTTGTACTACCAAATTCCTCTCTCTATTAAATAGACTTCAAAGTACAGCTATGCTGGAAAAGAAAAGCTAGGAATCCCAGGAATCATTCAGACAAAAAAGGGAGGAAATGATCCCTAGAACGCTGACACTGGCCATACCAAGCACCTCTTGGCTAAATAAGAGGGCTTACTGTGAGAACAGGTGGCCAGCTTCCTACAGAAGGGCCTGGTCATCCTCAGAGGACAGGTGACACCCATTGTCCTGGACTTGGCCACAGCAAATGGAAGGTGATGTGCTCAGCTGAGATGTGAGGAGGGGGAAGCTGAGGTACAGGTGGGGTTGGGGACAGGGAAAAAAGGACAAAGGTTTAGATGCAGCCATGCTGTGTCTGTCCACAGAGCAGATGGTGAGACAGATGTATGGCCGGTCTACAGTCACAGGCTCTCTGGGTGACAGACATGGCCTGAGCCATGGGCAGCCAGCAGCCCCAACACGCCTCTCCATTGGTTTAGCACTGTTCTAGGACAGTGGAGACGTGCCCTAACCCCCAGGTGTCTCTCTGCATTCTGAGACACTGGCTCCCTAGATGACCCGCCTGGGTCCTGTTTGGAAAGCGGGCCCTCCCAGGAGGTAAGAGGTAAATAAGCAAAGAAGATTCAGAGTATCCAGTGAAAACCTATGTGCTGCTTAGGGAGCAGCCTTGCAGCAATGCTGCTCTGAGCCTCCTGGCATTCACTGCCTTTGAGCTATTTTGAACCCTCTCAGTTGTGGCGTTGTCAATAGATGTTCATGTACAAATAAGATTTAACAGACTTCTCTGGTCCTAAGAAAAGCCATTTCAGCGTGCCTTTACTCCATACACACAGATTTGCAGTTCACTGTGACTTCTTCGAGTTGGTTGTGAAAACTACCAGCTCCCTCATTCAACTAATGAATCAAGTCAAAACTGTGACATGTGTACATGCAATATTCATGAGTCATGCTCTCTAAATTTTTTTGAAAACGACTTTAACTAAAGGTCTGGGAAGGACCACTGCCTCTCAGAGATGGAAAAGACACACCACACAGAACCACCCTCAGCCCCACTCATACCACCCAGACAGGTGTCCAGCCTGGGCCTGCATCTCTTCAGGGACAGTTCTCAGTCCCTCCTGGAGGCCACTCCAGTTCTTTCCATATTGCAGTCTGCCTGAGCTGTCACGAAACCAAATCACATTTAAACCCACAAGAAAACATGGTGATCGTCCAGCTGATAGATGAGTGGTCCTCAGCCCAGAGAATCTATACTCCTGCAACCCTGGCTGTTACGGTTTGTATCTCAACGTCCCCCAAAGCTTCATGTGCTCATAGGGGGATTTCTGGAGCTGGAGCAAGGGTGTGAATCCTGGGATTAAGAGTGTGATCATTAGAGCAGCCCGCTGATTGGCTTAGCACTGTTCTGGGTGTGAATCACAGAAGGCCCACACTTGTGTGGAAGGCACCGCTCAAAAGGCTGAAGCCTGGATGGGACAAAAGGGGAGGGTAGCTACCACTGCCTCCTCGTGCCTGCTCTTCACTGACCTGTTTCTCCTGTGATGCCCCTCTGCTGTGCCATCCTGCCTCGAAGCCAGCTGCGGATAGAATCTCCACAAATCATGAGTTAGAATAAACCTTTCCCCCTTTAATTCTGAGTGTCGACTGCTGTCCTCAGTGTGAAAAATATTTTGATGGTTCTTAGGACCATTATCTAATACATCCTGTATATAAGTGCATGGTTTTGCTCCTGCCATCTTTCCTATCTTTTCTGAGTGTTGAGTACATTGTCACAGTAGTAAATAAGGAAACTACGACACCTGGCTTCGTCACAGGGCACAACAAGCTGAAGTAGGTGGTCCAGAGGGAAGGTGAGGACAATGTGGGTCAAGGGAGGAGAGCAGGGAGGGGCACAGTCCACCCCCCTACTGCAGGGTGGGGCTGCCACCCTACCCTGCTTTCCTTCAAGCCAGTTCTCACATATTCACAGCTTTCTGGGGGCAGACAGACAAGCACAGAGGGCCTGCCCTGGACTCACTCACATCCCCTGGTCCTGTCACAGAAGGGAGGAGGGTGTCTGGCCCCCTTGGGCAGTCAGAGCACTTCCCTGGGCCACTTTCTCCTTACCCAGCTCAGTCATTGTCAGTCACTGTCCCACAGCTTTTAAAAAGTGTCGAGGCACACAGGCCCTGCTGCCCCAGCTTCCAGCCCTGCACTGCTCTGCCTCCCAATCCTCTTACTGTTCCTCGTGGGCCCCAGAGCTTTGGCAGCAGCTCTCGCACCACACTACTGTATGGGGGGCAGGGGCAGGGGCGGGGACAACTTCTCTGCTTGGGCAGGATCCACACTCCAAGAAAGGGACAGGCTCCCCTCTCACCACCATACCCCACAGTACAGGGAACAGAGACCTTGAACTCTAAATTCCTGCTAAGACTCCCTGAAGGGCTAGATGCCTTCCATCTGAAGCGATGCAGTTGAGCTGTGTGACATGCAACCCAGACAGCTCAGCCCAATGGCAACTGGCAGCTACAAATAAAATCCCTTTAGATCCTAAACTCCATTAGTAATAATGGGAGTGGGCTCCAACAGTATGGTTCACACATCTCAACTCTTAAAACAACCTCACAAGAGAGGGGTACATTATTACCTAAAAAATAAAACTCAGGTCCTTCTCCACACATCAGCAGTAGTCCAGCAGAAAGCACCATCCTAGCCCTAAACACTGCCTCACTAAACATAAGCCACATCCCCAGAGAGCTCCCTCTTACAAACCCTGAGAGGTAATGCCAATAACCAACAGTGTGAGAGCAAACCCTGCACAGGCCTGCAAGGGTCACCCCCAGTGGCAAGGGCTACAGTACCCCACATGCACCCCCTAGAACCCCATCTCCCTACTCCTGGTCAGTGTCACCCATAGCAGAGGAAGGCTCCTGGCAGACTGGTCCCTCCCTCTGCCTCAGGTGATGGAGACACTGTGGAAGGCAGAGCAGGAGCAAAGGAAACTGGATGCTGTTGAGGTCACCGAGCCATTTGGATCAAACCAACTCTGAAACTCACCACCTCCAGACTTTCCAATTTCCCAGCCAAAACCCTCCCCTCACTGCCAGGCCAGTTTAAATTGGGTTTTGAGTTACCTGTGACTAAACATGCTCTCCTGGTATGAAAGCAAGGCCCACTGGCTCACGGTGCACCCTATCGGGACAGTGTGACTGCATGAATGCCCAAAGATGGGCACACTGAGTAAGACTAACATGAGGGTGCTATCCTTTGTATGAAAACCTGAAGACCTGGAGGCCCTTTCTGGAAGATTCTCAATAATGGTCATGTCTGGGCACGTGAAGACACTCCACACTCTACTTTTTTTATTTTTTATTTTTTTGTGGAACTGGGGATTGAACTCAGGCCCTTGTACTTGCCAGGCAAGCGCTTGTTCTACTGAGCTATCTTCCCAGCCTCCATGCTCTATTTAGATTGCTTTTACTTATGTGTATTTTTTAAAGACTGGTTTAAAAATTATATGAGGTAATAAATTACAGTCTGAGGTAGCAATTTACTTGGGTAGTTATGAAGCCATGCTTTGAAGTCCTGCTGGTGTGTAACATGCAGAGCACAGAAGAAAGCTGAGTGAAGAAATTGCTCTGACCTTTGTTAGGAGACCCTGCTCCTGCTCCACACCTGGGATCCCACCACAGGCAACTTTCCAGAACAGCATCCACTCAAATACATCCCAGAATGTTTTTTTCCAAAGACATCATACAACCACAGGTCTATGGTGCCCACTTGACCTTTGCCTGAGAAGTATGAGAAGAAACATGGTTCCACTGCTGCAAAGGGGAAAGGCCAGAACTCAGCAGAGATTGATCTTGTGTCCAACAGCGAGCCCCAGGTGGCTGAGACAGGAAGGGCAGGCACCAGATCATGGATATCCTGGCAGGGAGCCACCATAACACTTAGGAACAAAACACTCCAAGCCTCAGCAATGGTGGCCTGGTTCTAAGGCAGCATCCCTCCCAGAAGGAAGGAATGTCAGGCACCAGCATATGCATGGCTGTGACACTTGGGGGTTTCCATGGGCCCCTGGAGCTGGGGCACAAGGGGTGGAAAAGCCAGGATTAAAGTTCTTGGTGACAATTTCAGGGCCACCAAGACTAGAAGGCACTAGAAGGTGCTGCACATGGATGGATTTCTGGCTCCTTGGAGAGAACAACACCGTAGGAGCCCGTCTGCCCCGGCCACATCCTCCCAGAGAGACCAGACACAAGAAACTCTACCAAGACCCATCATGGACACAGGTCTCCACAGATCAGGACAGACATATATAACCCCACTGCCTGGGGACGAATAGGGCACCATGACCTGCAGCAGCTCCAACCGCAAAGGCCATACCCTGCTCCTTCCTGCTCACCTGGTACAGCTGAGGGTTTTCTACCAGTGGGTGCCAGGCTGACACCTGGGTAGGGGCCTCAGGTGCTGGGAACACTACTCAGGACCGTCTCTTTCTGCAGGTCTGGGCAGTTCCCCATGTCTTGAAGCCATTAGGTAGTCTGTCTCCTGCTGGGAGCACCCCAGGAGCTCACAGCTCCAGCAGCTTCTGTAGACTATTCCCTTAAAAAGTGTGTCTTATCCCACAGGGCCACCAGAAGACCCTCCACAGGCTGGGGGAGGCAGTAGTGTGGCCCTTCCTGCAACCTGTTTTAGGAAAGAGGCAGCTCCCACAAGGCAGGGAACAGCCTAGTGCAGCTTGGCCTTCAAAAAAAAGTTAGCTACTAGTCACTGACCCTAAAGCCTCCAGCCCAGAAAGGTGGCTGAGCTCCTTGGGCAAAAGTGCATGCTCCCAAACGAACCTGACACTCAAACCCAAACACAGAGAAGAAATCAACTTTTCAACATTTTCCAAATGCCTATGGACCTGCCAGAGCCCAATGAGCAGCAGACCTTCTGGGGATGGCCTACCCTGCTAGGTGTAGCAAAGGCAAACTTGCTTTAGTACTCAGCGCTAGAAGGTACTAAGCATCCTGTTTCTGCAGCAGAAGGTGGTCCTAGGACTTCGCTGGTTTAAACCCAGTCCTTCCAAATCCTCAACCGCTGGGCCGGCAGGATGGTTCAGCGGTCTAAAGCACCTCCTTAGGAAAGCTTAGGCAACCTCAGGGACCTCGGTTTGATTTCCAGCACCACATGCTACACCAGCCCCACCCCCAGGGCGGGCTTAGCCGGCCATTTTAATAAAAAAAAAAAGTCCTCAACAGCAACTCATTTTTCTGTGCCTTATTATGGCATGAAAATTGCCTTCTCACAGCTATTCTGACGAATTTATTAATGCTAGAAACTGAGTACTTTCTGTTTCTGGAAGGTTCTGGATCCACTCAGTGTCAGTGCTATGGCTTCTTATGGAGCAGTGAAGGGGGGTTTCTGGCCTGGCCCTCGGCCCTCATCCCTCAGAATGCACAACAGAGGCCCTCGAGGGGAGCCTGGGTCTCAAGAACAGAGTAAGCAGGAGCAACCCAAAGTCTTAGAGGTCACAAAAGCCCAAGGGCTGACAAGTGGCCAGATGAAGGGAGGTGAGGGTAGGAGTTGTGCAGGGGTGCAAGCCACCTACTTAGGAGAGAAAGGGAGGAAGGCGACAGGGCCATAGCTAGCCTTCAGGAAGGGAAAGGAAGACCTGTGGCCTGAGAATTTGCAGCACCATCCTGAGAGGAAGTGGGCAGGGGTCACAGGAGGCCATGAGAAGCCTGGAACTGAGGCAAAGAGTACAGAGATCACAAGCTGGCCTGCCCCATGGACGTCAGAGGGGGAATCCAGGGTCTGCACGGCATTCAGATGGTGACTGTGAGATCAGCACTTGTTGGAATGCACACATATCATCTTCTGCTCTTCTTTCTACAATCATCTGTTCAGTCACATGAGATGGCCTGAAAGCTGGATAAATCAGTTGAAAAGTGAGGGGGCTGGGGAGATAGCTTGGCAGTTAAACCACATGCATGGCAAGCACACGACCTGGGTTCAACGCCTGGTACCACATGCCATGGCCCCAGAACCCTGAGTGTCCTGTGCGGGCCAATGAAACTGGGAGTTATCCCAGTGCTGGGGAGGCTGAGACAGGAGGATCACTATGGGTTCAAGCTATGTAGTGAGCCCTACACCAAACAGTTGCCTTGTTTTTGGTCTTTTTTGATTTCATTGTATTTTTTTGGTCAAGTTGCTTTTTCGCAGAGGTTTATTTTTTGTTTTTGGTGCAAAGGACTGAATCCAGGGCTGCCAGCTTGCTAGGCAAACATTCTACTGCCAGTCAAAATCCCCAGCCCTTCCCTGTACCAAATAAATAAAATAAAATAAAAAGTGAGCCCAACTCCAGAAGTCATGGTCAGACATCCCTGGGAGCTGGGCTGTGACATAGTAAGAGGCTTGAGGGAGGTTCAGCCAGTCTCCTATGTGAGAAGGGACAGCAGGGCTCTGGAGCCTTTGGTGCCAACACACTGGCAGGACGGCTGTGGTGACAATGCTCCAGGGGATGTAGGCAGAGGCCCTGACCCTTCCTCCTCTCCCGTCATGAAGGAGCCAGGAGTCCAGGACACACTGGTGACTGTGTGAGCACACTGTCCACACTCCAGCCCCAGGGCCCCAAGCTCCTTTTCCTGATCAACAGCACTGCCTGGAGCTAGGCAGAGACACCAGAAAATACTGTTCGCTCAGAGCAAAGTTCCTCCAGCTCCACATTCAGCTGTAAGCCACCTGGTCCCAGTGGCCTAGACCAGAGGGTAAGT
>PVKN010012341.1:0-20846 GCA_004027915.1 Capromys pilorides
AAAAGCACAATATACTAGAGCCAGGCATTTACTTGTCCTACCCACTTACTATTCAGATTTATCTGTTCCATGTGTGTTTTATATAACCAGAGAGTAGATACTAAAGATATACAACCTGGGTATAACCAGGGTCTCTCCTCATGGGTATATTTCTCTCGGGTACTAAAATTAAGTTATTAATTTGTTTAAAAAGTCAAGTCTCAGATAGGAATGTATATGTAACAATTATGTTAAAATTCAAAAGCATTCTCTTTACCTTATCATTGTCTCACTTTCACCCCAGGGATACCCAAAACACCCTATCTTTGTAGAAAGCCAGTGTCATGTGAAGCCACTATTTACTGACAGTACGGTGACATTACCTGAAGAGCCTAGGGTGGGTAAAATCTTAAGCAGCATTGACTGCTTAAAATTCACTTAAGATTCATTGCATGAAATAATAAAAGAAAATATTATGTTCTGTTCTAATTTCTCTGATCACATTTCATTTCCCATTAACAAAATTTATCATATGCAGAAAGATAAGGCAGTGCACCTCAGTCTTGGTGGTGAGTAGATGACTGTACTACAGTCTTCACACAAGTTACAATTAGCCAAATAGCACCCTACAATTACCCTACAAGAGGGATATGTCTCCACAAAAAAATCTAAACTTGATGTTTATGGAGTTTTACATAAAGAGTCCTGGTCAGGGCTCCAATTTTTTTTTTAAGGTTAAAAAGAGTATCTAGACATTCTAGTGGTTGACATAGTACAAAATCATATCACGCCAAGTGAATTTCCATTTTGGCTCTCACCACTGGAAACTGAAATAGAATAAAAACAGAGTTTCCTGATGAGGACCAGAACTTTTAAAAGTTCCTTCCTCCCAACCTCTTAGATGTCCAAAAATAGCCAAGAGAGACAGGCTCAACACCAAGTTTCTTCTGGCTCCAACATCTCCCTTAGCCCATGTAAAGAACACCTTGAGCATGCTTAGTCAATGCCTTAGTTCTACCATCCCACACAGATTTTTTTCCATCAGCAGCAATAAGGACGAGAGTAAGCAGTTGCTTATGAGCCCTAAGCATCATACCGCATACCCAATGATGGTTAAACACATCAAAATGTATTATTCTCTGTCACTGCACAGCCACATTACTTGAGTGACATTTGAGTATTCTGACAAGCATGGATAAATGAGTATGTATCTATGTTTCTTAACACTGTTTGTGGGGACAAGGAAAGGACTGAAGAGACAGCAAAAATGCATAACCATGTGTTTTACTTTTCTCTCACTGCTGATACAAAATACACAACCCTCAAAGACAAAGGGGAAAAGGGTTATGCAGCTCAATGTGTAGAGATTTCAGGCCATAATAAGCTGGCTCCAAGGAAGGGTGGTACATGGCATAAGGGCAACAGTTCATTGCAGAGAGAAGGTAGCAAAGCAACAAGGGACCTTAACAAGGTTTTTCTGTCCCTTTTATCTTATTGGGACTACTTGGGGCAGGCAGAACTCACATAATTCTAGTGCCCTTAAGCATAGCACTGCACCATGAATCAATTCCAGTCTCATACTCTAGATTCAGCCACCTCTGAAAAAAGGCCCACCTATGACCATATGAGGTTTTGGAAAGATACCTAGGCATAAATCATAACACCATGATTTAAAACACTTTCAAACAGTACAAAAGAATACAAGAAAACAAGTTCTCGGGCCAGTGGGATGGCTCAGTGGTCTAAAGCGCCTGCTTAGGCAGCCACAGGGACTGCGGTTCGATCCCCGGCACCACATGCTGTGCCAGCCCCAGCCCCAGGGCAGGGTGAGCCAGCCAGAACACAAATAAATAAATAATAAAATGAGGTTAAAAAAAAAAAAAAAAGTAAATAAATAAAAATAAAATAAAATAAAATAAAAAAGGAAAACAAGTTTTCCCACCATCTCTCTCTTATAATCTCCTCAAAGGCAAACAAAATGGGCTATGGATGCAACTCAGTGGTAGAGCACTTGCCTAGCAAACATGAGGCTCTGGGTTTGATCTACAGTAATCTGAAAGAAAAATCAAAAATCCAGGGCACACTATGTACCATACTGAAGAAGACAGAGTCCTTAAATTGGTTGTGTAGTATTTCTATCTTACGGAAACACATTGTAATGTTATATAATATACATATGATATATAATATGTAATCATATATATATATATATATATATAATCACAGTATTCTGATCAATTCAAAATTACCACTGTTGCTGCTATGATTTGATTATAGTGTTGAGGTGTTTAATCACTACATTTTCCTAGGGGCAGTGGCACCTCTAGTAGTATTTAAAAAAAGAAGTGCTAACCAAGCATGGTTTCACACACCTGTAATCTCAGCACTCTGGAATTCTAAGGTAAGACAGCAAACTCTGGGCAACTCAGTAAGTTATCAATATCCTGAATAAAAAAAAAAAAGGTAGAATTGTCTTAGCTACTGTTCTCTCACTGAGACAAAATATCTGACACTCAGAGTTAAAGGAAGCTGGCTCCAAGACAGGATGGCACATGACAGAAAGGCACTACAGAAGAGAGTTCAGACAAACTAAAGGTAGCAAAGAAGGCAAGCAAAGGGACAATCTCAGTTCTTTCTAGCCCCTGCATTTTACCCAGGCTAGTCCTCACATTCTTAACTCTCATGCCCTTGATCCAAGCATTGTATCATAAATCAATTCCACCATCACATATTCTAGAACCAGCTACCTTTGAAAAAGCCCCACCTATGATCACGAGGCTTTCAGGGGCTAACACAAGCCATAACAGGGACACAGCTCAGTGTGAAGCCCTTAGATTCATCCCCAGTCCTGCAAAACAAACAAAACAAACAAAAGGACATACTAAGTATCATGACTCTATCAATTTAAAGAATTATAAAGTGCACACTGCCAAGTCAATAAACTAAGCCAAGTAGAATCATTAAAAGTTAATTAGAGGGGCCGGCAAGATGGTTCAGTGGTCTAAAGTGCCTGCTTAGGAAAGCTCAGGCAACTGCAGGGACTGCGGTTCCATCCCCGGCACCACATGCTGCACTAGCCCCACCACCAAGGCAGGCTGGGCCAACCACAAAATAAATAAATAAAGAAACAAACACAACAAGCAAACAAATAAATAAAAAAAAAAATTAAAAAAAAAAAAAAAGTTAATTAGAAAGGGCCAGGAAGATAGCTCAGAAGAATAAGCACTTGCCTAGGAAGCGCAAGGTCCTGAGTTCAATCTCTGGTACCACACACACAAAAAAAAGTTAACTAGGATTTGATCTCTTTTAAAATCTACATCAGACTTAAGAACCATGGGCCTATCACTTTAAAACACATGGTTTAAAAAAATGGTATTAGGACAGTGCTAACATTTTATGACATCTATTAAATTTGCCCATATGGAAAAGAGAAACAGTAATGTCTTAGTTCTGTCTAGATTTTGTGTTAAAGGATTATATAGATTTTTTTTTTTTTTTTTTTGGTAGGCAGGGTCTCACTATGCAGTTCTGACTGGTCTGTAACTATCGATCCTCTTGCCTCAGTGTCCCAAGCGCTGGGATTACAGGTATGTGCTACCATGTCTGCCTTCATCTAAATTTCATTTAAATGCCATTCCAAAAGTTAAAGAGCATTTTAGCTACTTCAAATAATTAAGACATGAGTCACTTAAAGAAGGAGACACTGCTAATAAGGGAGAACATTTTATCTGGCCTGCTCAATCCAGCCTTCTGGGATAGGCCTGCACCTTGCTAAGTGTCCAGCAGTGCCTAATTAGCACCCTAAGAAAGGTAGAGGTAGCCCAATGCTTTCCCTTCTTGTGGTATTATTCACACTCCAAGTAGTAGCCAATGTCACAGGAGCATCCCAAGGAGAGATGTCAACAAAAAATATACTACGACTAAATCATGTACTCATTCCCAAACCCAAAAGCAAATAAAATCCAACAAAAATGAACCCTGGAAGACTTAGCTGTGTTAGCTATATTATAAAACAATATATAACTATACTTATTTAAATATAACAGAGAAAATAGGCCAAAATATATCTGAGAAATCACAGATGACATTTTCTTTTTTTGCATTTTTAAAATATATCCCCTAATTTCTGGAATATTATATGATCAGTGAAAATAAATACTTGAGCTGGACATAGTATCTTTTGCCTGGGAAGCTGAGGCAGAAGAATCACAAGCTCAAACCCAGCCCAAATTAGTGACTTAGCAAGATCCTGTCTAGGAACCGAAAAGATGGCTCAGTGTAAAAGTTCTGGGTTCAATTCTCAGGACCAAAAAAAACCCAAACACTTTAAATGAAATGAAAGCTGTATTGTTTGCATTACGTTTTGCTTCCTGAGCTGTTAAAATTTTAAATATATATATTCTTTCTATGGATTCACAATCTAGAGTGGTGGAATATCAGGCAAATCTGTAAAAGAAAATATAAATGTAGAAGACAGGAATATAAAATGCTACAGGTATCATGGTACCAGCCTTACTAATCAGCTTTTCCATTGCTGGGACACAACACCCAAAATGCACAATTTACAGGAGAGGTAACTTAGCTCATGGTTTTGGGGGGCCTGACTATCTTGGCTGGCTCTAAGGCCATCATGGTGGAAGTGCATGGCAAAGCAAAGGGCCTTAGCTTATGGTGGCTGATCAGGAGCAGCAGAGAGAAAGGAGGGGCCAGACACAGACCCTAAGGTCACACCTTCATGACACCACCCCAACACACACATACCCAGAAGTGTGCTCTAACTGATCCTGGGGCAGATTCCAAACACACTCATTCTGACATTCTAGCTTAAGCATCCCAAAGGCAATTTCATTTCTAGGACACACCCAAAAGAATGAAAAATAGGAACTTACACAGATAGTTATACACCAATGATCACAGCAGTATTATTTATAGCAGCCAAAATACAGGAATAGCCAAAACATTTATTGACAGATGAATGGATAAACAAAACGTGGTATACATGTCCAACAGAATACGTGTACAACTCAGCGTGGGAAGGAAACTGTTCCATGCTACCACATAGATGAAGTTACTGTTAATGTGAATTAAGTCAGTCTACTAGTAAAAATATTGTATGACTCATTTATACAAGATATCCTAGAAAACGGTAGCACATGCTTGTAATCCCAGCACTTGGGAGGCTGAGGCAGAAGGAACACCACCAATTTGTGATCAGCTTGGGCTACAGAGTGAATTCAAGGCTAATCTGACTGACAAACCTAAAAAACGAGAGAGAGAGACAGAGAGAGAGAGAGAGAGAGAGAGAGAGAACTCTACAGTAGGCAAATTCATAGTGGCAGTTGCCAAGAACTGGGGGGAAAGGAGGAGATAGGATGTTGTAATTAAATGAGCATACTGTTTCATTTCAAGATGATGTCAAAGTCCTAGAGATAGATGCAGTGATGGCCACACAACAATGTGAATCTACAGTTATTAAACTGTATTCTTAAGGACCGGCCAAATAGCTCAGCAGATCAAAGTTCCTGCAAGCAGTCACAGAAGCTGGGGTTCAATCCCCGGGCCTGTGGTGCCAGCCAGTGCCTATAATCTCAGCTCTTAGGAGGCTATATAAATGGGCAGATCACTACAAGTCTGATCTAATAGTGAGACCCTGAACATCCTGTAGACCCTTCACTAATATGCTAAATAAACTGTATTCTTTTAAATGGTATGTCATATTATGTATGTTTTACATGCACAATTTGAAAATCTATAATTTTAAAGATTAAATAATTACTCTATGGGGTAATTAATAAACTCAAAGATATATTTTTTAAATTCTTTTTTTTTTTTTTTTGCTAGCTGAGACCACTATGGGGATGGGGCTGGTGCAACATGTGGTGCCAGGGACTGAACTATGATATCCTAAACTTGCCTAAGCAGGCACTTTAAACCACTGAGCTATCTTGCTGGCCCTAAAATTCAATGTAGAAAGGTTCTAAAAATTACTTATGGAAAAATATAATCATACTTCATAAGTCTGTCTTATAAAGTCAGGTTAGGGATATTCTGAATGAAATTTTTTAAAAGAAATAGCTTCTTAGAATGTTCTAGCACATATAGCAATCAAACTAAACTCAATGAACTGCTAAGATGACAGGCCTTTCCAGGGCTTGACTGATAATCCATAAAAAATGATGAGCTGTAATTAGCATGTCAACAATATTAGTTACTTCTGAAGTACCTCACTAAGATGGTAATTTTTTTTGCTATCATTATAACCCATAGTTTATCAAAGGAAAACCCCATAAATAACACCAACTCATGAAATAAGTGAATAAATGATTATTTTTATTTACTTATTTTATGTATTTAGTATAGGGTCTATAGGGTCTCACTACACAGATCGAACTCAGTGATCTTTCTTGCTTTCAGCCTCCCAAGCACTGAAATTACAGGCATGCACCATCATAACCAGTCTCAGTTGACATCTCAGTGTATCCCCCCGCCCCTGGGGTGGGCAGTGGCATGGCATGCTGGGAATCGAACCTCAGTCACTGATCCTGTTTAGGCAGGTGAGTTAGTCCACTAAGCTATCTGGCCAGTCCTAAATGTTGAACTGTATGGAGATAAAGCAAGGGTAGAAGAACAGGGAAGATAAACCTAAGCAGAGGTGGAAGAATTAAGTACCCTGTCCCCACATAAATCTGTTTTCTTTGATACCTGAAAAGACATGCTGTGTCCCCCAATGGACTTGCTCTACACCCATTAGTACCAGCAATCAATAACTCACTCTCTGGATGGCTTTTCCTGGTTATGGCACTATTCCTAAGAGTTTGTGGCAGGGAAAAAGAAAAGGTTGTTTTATAGTTTGAAAAGTAAATTCAGTCAGGAGGACAAACAGAGACCTTCCAATTTTAGAAATCTACATTTAGAACTGTATGGCTGAAGCAACAGAGTAACAAACAATCACTTCATTTTACTTTCTCCTAGCAGCCATGTCCTAAAGGAGGATGGGGGAGCAAAAAAAAAAAAAAAATTACTTAGCAAAAAAAATACTTGAAGATATTTATGAAGTTTTAAAACATCAGTAAAGAAGTGTACAGAAAAATTTTGTTTTGATGAGATAATGGTCTCAATATTAAAACTAGAAATTCAGAGTTTACCTGTGAACATACAGCTTCTACACAGATCTCAGTCCCCTTCCCTATTCTAACCAGAAGTACATGGCACCAGGAGACCGATGGCTGCTAATAAGACTTTTCAACTTTGGACCTGCCTTTTGCTAACCTGAAAACTTTCTAAGAAAAAGAAAAAAAGAATAAGTAAGCACGAATGCTGGTTAACACGAACATTCTGATGACATGAATGGAGCACCTGAAACTGACCCTCTGGGATCCACTTAAAACGGCCCAACCATATTCTTCAGCATACCTGCAATAGCTAGGTTTGGGCTACTAGAAACAATAATGCTAAATATACAGAATTATTTCTTATCTAATTGCAAGAAACTTTTAACTAAAGCACTTAAGCATAATCTGAAGATTTCTAATACAGGCCTTTGACTTTATAAACTGGATGGGTGAGGATTTTAGTTTACCAGTTTAAGTTGCTAAGCTACTTGAAAACAGGAACTTATTTATACTAATACTGAAAGTCTATCATGCCTCCAAAATAAGCAGTATTATATAATGTGAACAAAGCAATAACATATATGACTGATTCTTTTGCAATCACCCTAGATACCAAGAGTCCTGGAGGCATTGTAAAGAACACTCCAATCTTGATCCCTGCCTATGAGGAGACAAAAATCTAATAAAATGTCAGATCCTATGTGAAAAAAACCTAGAATATAAATATAATTGGAAAAATTAAGCAAACAATGAGATAACACATGCAAGTATATAGCCCATTGAACACACATTATGTATTACATGGGAAAAATTATTTATAAAATAGTCAAAACTATAAAAAAAGACTGTATATCCCATAAAACTGTTAAAAAATTTTAGAAACAAGACTCTATATCTTAACAGATGATAAAAGAAATGCAAGCCTTTCCTCAGTGAGGACCATCTGGTTTCCTCTATGGACACAGAGGCTTCATGGTTTTTTTCTGTCAATGACAGTTCCCACTGGGCACAGAAGATTTAAGGACATGGCTTCCCCCTCCACTCCCCTACCCAGTACTGGAAATAGAACTGCAAGCCTTTGTAGCTACTGAGCTACATTTCCAGCCCTTTTTCATTTTTTGAGATAGTGTCTCACTAAAGTGCCTAGGCTGGTCTAAAACTCATGATCATCCCGCTTTAGGCCCCAAAGTGCTGGGATTACAGGCATATGCCACCATATCCAGTTTTTCTCCATTTTTGAATACATTATATTTCAACCCCAGGAAAACTTTCAAATAAAGAGTTCTAAGGCTTGGGGAAAACTTTCTGGAATAGAACCCTGCAACTGCGTCATTCATTTATGCTATAGTAAAGTGATTCAAAACACTTCTAAAATTACAGAAAAACCACAGGCTACAATTGTTTTGCAAAAGTATCATCAATATGTTGTTGAAGAGACAGGATCTCAACAATAATACATTGTAGATTAACAATTTGACCTCCCAACACAACAACAACTTGTTCTAAATCATTTATCTTAGTATTTAACTCTGAGTCTATGCATCTTTGAGAAGTCCATAATTGTTCTTAGTCCTTATGCCATTGCTGCACAAATTGAACAGTTTGTACACTCTGGATCAATGCTTCTCCACTTCTCCCATACCTATTCTCATGGATTTTCAGAGACTATGTATACACTTAATATAGTGCCTAGGTCCAGATAAGTGCAGATAGAATCAGCCTCAAACATTAAAAAAAAAATACATTAAATCATTTCACCCACTGTACAGGCACTGCAAATAAAATAGTTTCAAAGATTTGTTGGGAGTACTAATTCTGTCACTGCCTTAGCCGCTACAACAGTTGTTCTCTACTTCTTTTTGTAAGTTCACAGACCTATAAGAACGCAAAGAATACCCTAAATTTTGACAAACTACACAAGATCAGAAAGTCTAAAAATCAGCATTCTCAAAATAGTCTGTCAGCCCTCATAAAGATGTAGCTGAAGTCATCTGTCAGATGACTGAAGATCACCCTCCCACCATCACAGAAAGTTAGCATGACTATGCTCAGAGAATTTCCCAACATTGACTGACTGCCCTTTGCCTTACTACTTTTGTTCAAATTCCTCCCTATTTTAGAGGAAAACGTATAGTCCTACAGCTATCAATTCTCAACAGCAAAAAAAGTTATTTGACTTGAAGCACAACTTGCAATAATGGCTCCTGTGTCTCTTCAGCCCTACCACCCATGAAGTTGCTTTCATGTCACTGCCCAGAAGCTTCTGGCAATTCTAGGACACACAGTATCTGGCAACTCACTGTAAATGAAGAAATAATTCTATGGAAGCCATATGCTTACATTGGAAAAAAACCCAAGTAGCAATAACATTAGCAGTAAAAAATAACATAGGGTTGTGAAGGTGATCTTATAAAAAACATTAGTATTCCAGATATTTTTATTTCAAAAGGAAACCAAAAATCTCAATATTTTTCTGTGATTTTGTTCTCTGTTGTATCATACATAAGTGTAAGAAAAAAATATTGAACAAAAACAAATGAGTGAAAGATTTAAAGAAATCAATACAGCACAATATAGCACATTTCTTCCCCCCCCCCCCTCCATGAATTCAAGGTTGGGATGGAGGGATCAGGTTTAAACCTACCTATCACTGTATGAGCTTTTCCTGTGTGAATGTTCTGAAATCAATTTTGTCTGCTAGTTACAGGTGCTTTCTGTTATGTGGGTTTTTCTGTTTGTTTGTTTGGTTGGTTGGTTAGGTTTTATGATATAGGCTCATTATATGACCCAGGCTGTTATAGGACTTAGAGGCTCAAGCGATTCTTCCATTTCACCCTCCCAAGTATGTGGAACTACACATGCACACCACTGCACCAGGCTATATAAAAAAAATATCTAGTGTACCCTGTGATGAGTTAAAGCCAGAATAAAAATTACAGCAATGTATAGACAAAGCTATGAATTCTATTCACTCAGTAAATGTTTACTAAATGTCCTCAGGCAAATAGGGCACAAGCCGACCCCAAAAGGCCCTGACTTCAGCAGAGCTTTCATGGGTTGAGGGGCTCTGGCACAAGGATGCTCACATACTGTGGCCAGCACTCTGAAGTTCAGAAGCTGTGGAAGCCCAGAATTGAGTGGCACCAACAACAGTGAGTATGTGTGCCAGGTTCTAGTGGATGGACTGAAAGCAAGTGCGGCTATAGCAAAGCAGTCTGAGCTTAATCCTAGAAGCACACATAATCCCTGGAGGGTAGAAGTAGGTAAGCGGCATGACCAAATGTAGGTCTCTGAAGATTAGTCTGACCAAATGTGGAGGCTAGGTGGGGTGAGGAGTGTTGAGGGAGTCCAAAGTAACTACTTCAATCCAGGAAAGGACTAGACGCCCACATGAGGCAAAGGGAGAACACTGGATGTAACTGACTGATGCTAGGTGAGTGTTGGACTAGGGGAAAGGCAAAGCCAAAGCTTACACTTAAATGTGCCCTGAGAAGACTGGACTGCTGCAGGTTGAATAGAAAACACAGCAGGCTCCAGAGGGCTAAGTCCCCCTCCAGATATTTTAAGGTTTAGGTATCTGAGGGATGTCAAAGCAGACACAATTCAACAAATTTATAAATCCAGAGAGAGAGAGAGAGAGAGAGAGAGAGAGAGAGAGAGAGAGAGAGAGAGAGAGAGAGAGAGATCTGGACTGGAGATTTAGAAATCTGACAAGAGATCTGACATCTGATCATCTGACAAAATACTCCACCCAAAGTATATGGAGTAAGAAGTGCAGAGGATCATGGCAGAACTCAAGAAACTCCCAAAGGAAAGAGACAGGCGAGGAAAACTACCAGAGTACAGAGGCATGATTTAGGGATGCGAGAATCACAAACAGGGAGTAAGCCAGCGTCAAATGCTGCTGACAGACCAAACACAGGGCGTGCCAAGGGCTGTACAAGGAGAATCACCAATGACCTCACCAAGATGAGTCTCATGAGGCTGTGGGCAGAAGTCATGTTGCAGTAGAAGAGTATAGGAAAGGAGAAGCAAAGGAAACAATGAACATAAACAACTTGTTTTGGAAATTTGGTTGTGAAAGAAAACAGAGAAACCATACAACTGCAAAATTAGATGGGAATTGAGGGACAATTTCTAGCAACCTTCTCATTTGAAACATATCAGACTTTCATGATTAAAAACTAATAGAGTCAATAAAGAGAAGTCAAAGACAGAAGACAGGATATAACGACCAAATGAAGTTACTGACAAAGAAGTACAGAATGGTTCTACAACAAAGATGTCAGAATTGCTAAAGATTCAGGGAGTATCTTTCATTCCAGCACGGAATAGCAAAAGATATGTTGGATATATATATATATATATATATATATATATATATATATATATAGTTTAAAATAAAATCTGAACAGCTGGATCTGGTGACCCACACCTACAATCCCAGCAATAGAGGTGGATCACAAATTCAAGACGAGCCCAGGCAATTTAGTGACCTAGCATGAATCTGTTTCAAAGTAAGATATTTAAGGAGTTCCTGGGTTCAAGTCCAGTCCTGGAAAGAAATAATGTTTAAATGCTAGGACCCAGGTGCTGAAGGAATATTCACCAATATTTCCTCTTCTGCATTATATATACTACCAGCAACATACAAAGATTCCAATTTCTCCATATCCTCACTAACTCTTATTTTTGCCTTTTTTAAGAGAACCATCCTAGGCTGGGTGTGGTGATATACACCTGTAATTCCAGCACTTAGGAGACCGAGGCAGGAGGATGGTCAGTTCGAGGCCAGCCTGGACTACACAGTGAGTTCAAGGCTAGCTTAAGCTACACAGCAAAACTCTGTTTCAAAAAAAAAGAAACGAAAAAAAAGAAAACAATCCCATTGTGTGAGGTGATGTCTTGGCATTCTCTTCAGAGGTAACCTAATTTTCCCAGTGGAGAAGTAAGGCATTTGCTTAAGAAAAAGAACAAGAAGATGTGAAGTGGAACAATTAGGGAAAAACAAAAACAAAAAATAATAATGGGCAGAGAAATCTAAAGCAGCAACTAACGAGAATGGAGAAGGACACTGGTCAGGGAAATCTAGCAAGAAGATAAAGCAGCACTCAGAACAAGTTAGAGACTATAGGCTCTTGAAGTACTGTTATGATTTGTGCACAGGTGTCCCCTCAAAGCCTCAAGCAGTCATTTGGCTGCTACTAGAATTTGTAATTGATAATTGTGGGTGTGGGTGTTGCACCTCCCCTGGGGCAGGTGATTTGCATTTCAATATAAAGGAAGAGAAGTTAGCTGCTGGAGCTGCTGCTACCTCTCCCTGCTCTCCTGCTCTTAGCTGCTGCCATGAAAAGTTGCCCTCTGCTATGTGCCACTCTGCTTTGGAGCCAGCTGAATATGGACTGAAACCTCTAGTAACTGTAAGCTAAATAAACTTTCCTTTCCTCATTTTGAGTGTCGCATATTTGTCCCAGCAACTAGAGAAGAGTAACTAAGACAAGTACCCTATGATTTCCAGCAAGATTTTTTTCTCCAGGAAGCTGTAAAGTTGATGTAACCCGAAGTAGAATATAAAGTCACTCAGGGGATTTTCTCATTTAAAGACAGTGATGGATGTCTTCCTGATTTAAAAAAAAAAAAACAACACACCAATTTTGCTTGCTTAAAGTTCTGTAACATACACCTCAGAAAGACAGTTTGCTTGTGATTCACTCTCCTTGCACTCTGAAGATGTAGCATGTCACATACATATGTTCAGTGAAGATCTACCATCTTTACTGGATGGGTTTATAACTGTTAATACACTAACTTCATCAAATGGGAAAATGCAAGAGAAACATCACATATCCATCATAACAGCAGTGATTAGTCCTTTAAAACACTTCAGATAATCATATCATAAAATGTTCACTACAAACTGATAATCACATACACAAGCAGTAACCAAAGCTATAAAAGAAAATGATATTCTGATTTAATACATTACCTTGCAAAGCATGAGATATGCCACAATGTTCAGTTTAATTCAACAAATAAATTCCTATGTGATATGAAATATAGATTTAATTAATTTAGAGACTTATCACTAAATCATGCTACTGCATAAGATGCCCACAATTTTGTATCAAGGTTCAAATCTTGGAATAAGTCATACTGGGGCAGGAAGACAGACCAGCAGCACGAACATTTGTTTGGCAAGTGCAAGGTCCCAAGTTCAATCCCTGGTACCACCAAAAAAAAAAAAAAAAGTATCATGATGAGACTAACTCATACACAACCTAAACTGATACCAAGTAACTTACATTGTATTACTTAGTGGCATAACACCCAAGTATTTTATTTATCTTGTATTTTGAGTGTATTCAGCTGGGGTTGCTCATAGAATTGCAGTCTGATTATGGCTGAAGTAAGACTCATGTACATGGGACATTCCCAGTGGTCTTTTCTCCTCCATCTATCATGATCCAATCTTCCATACCAGCATGATGTATACAGCAGCTTCCAAGAGAGTTGGAGCTAAAGCTGCCATGTTGCTTAGGCACTGACCTTAGAACAGCACACTATCATGTCTACCACCTTTTTCATTGATCAAAACAAGTCATCAGGCCAGCAGAGATTCAAATAAAGTAGAAACAGATTCACTCCTGATAGAAAGAGCTAGTAGTAAAGCAAAGGATGGGAAGAGAGTTGCTGGTGGTGTAACCACCACCACTGGATGTCTTCACTAAACCAATTTAGGACTGAAATATCCGAGAAAGGATAACCTTTGTCTATTTCCTAAACTAACTTCTTAAGCATTAGAAGACTATCCCAGCAAAGAGTTGACCATGTGAACTAATACTTTTTTTATAAAAGATCTTCCTTCCTAGGCCTGCGGAAGGATAAACGTAACACTTCAGGAAAGGTCTGAGAATAGGCTTCCATGGACTAGATCACTTCCTGATGCCATTTCACCCCTTACACACAATTTGCTATTATGTATGCATGTGTATGATATCATTTTAAAAGTGTATCTAATACTCAAATATATAGAAGTATCCCCAGTTCTTTAAACTCCTGCTATTCAAATTGCCTAAACTGAAGAATAAATAGATTTGGGTAACTTCATTAACCTCTTTTTTTGTTGTTGCTTTTGCTTTTTTGAGACAGGGTTTCACTGCGCAGTTCACACTGGCCTTGAACTCAAGAAATCCTTGTGTCTTAACTTCCTGAGTGCTGGGATTATACCACACCAGTCCACTACCTTCATTCTTGAATTCAGAGCCAGTATCAAGAGTTTTGTTAGCCAGACATGGGCATATGCCTGTTACACCAGCACTTAGGAGGTTGAAGCAGGAGGATTTCTCCAGTTCAAGGCCAGCCTGGACTATACAGTGAGTCTAAGGTCAGCTTGAATGAAAATTTTCTGTCTTAAAAGACAGTGTTCCTTACAATCTGAATTCTTACTAAAGTCTGGAATCCAATAAATTTGTATATAAAAAATATTAACTTATCTTTCAATAGTACAATTATAGAGCATATACGTTCTTTTTAAACTTATTTGTATTTTCTCCCATCCTTGTTAATTTTTCAGAAGATGAGTTTTCTTGTGTACTTAGAAACACATTTTAAATTTTAGTTTATCTTGTGGGTCGAATACACAGTTGATAGCAAGTATTCCTTCCTAGGAAGTTATGTTTAAATTCAGCCAATACTCATCACTTCCTTCTTGTGCATTCAATATACAAAATATGAATATTTTAAGACTTTTAAGACAATGCAACACAGTTTCCCCAACACCCCTCTCCCCCAAAAAAAGCATTTTAATGACTTGCTGGACTCTGGACTCCTGTAGAGCCCAAACCTTGCTTCTTATGCATGACTATTTTTACTACACAGAAGTAATATAATGAAAATAACAAAAGTTGTTCATAGCCCTTCGATCATCCTCCCCACAATGACTCTCAGGTAAAGCAAGACCTTGTCTCAGATTCCATAGCTCCTGATTATTAAGATGGGGTCAAACTCCTCCTGGAACATATTGGTGATTTTTAATTTAAAATTTTAGATAAACATTTTTTTAAAGCTATAAGGCCAGAGAGATAGCTCAGTGGCAAAAGTGTGTTCCTGGCAGGCACAAGGTCCTGAGTTCAATCTCCTGTTACAAAAAAAAAAAAAAAAAAAAAAAAATCTCCTGCAGAAGAAATCTCTTTAAAGATGATATGCTTCCTCTTCAAGAGAAACAGACAAGACACTAATAAACAGATTCAAGTTCACACAATGGATTAAAAGCTATCTCACACAAGAAATACTACATTAATAAAATTTAACATTAAAGCAGTTCAAAAGGGTAAAATTCGCCCAGGGATTACTTCTAAGGGATTTGCTATAAACTTTAAAGGAGACTATAAACTCCCTTCATTCTTTCATGCCTTCTGGCATTATACACGTAGAGGATTTAATATTATTAGCCCACAGTACACACCGGTTTTAGAAACTCAGCTTTTGCTCTGTAAAGGTTTTAAGGCTAATGAGACTATTATACTTTTTTGAAAAAGCATGATGTAAAATCGTAATCCTAGCTGCAACAGTTCTGCAGCAGATGGCTTTATATTGTGTCGCTTGCACATATAAACAAAAAGCTATTACTAGTACAAGAAAGCACGTCTCAACCAACAGTCATTTTAAATAAAGCACGTAGGTTTGGGGAAGCTTTTTAAAAATCAGAGGTAGAACAAGAAAAATGCCGATCGCTCCGTTCACCGCGCTCCTTTGGGCACATGTTCCCCGTAGGAGAGGCGCCCCTTTGTGGACTGCTGGTTGCGCGCAAAGGGAAAGCGAAGCAAAGAGGCTTGGTGACACTGCTGCCCTCAAGGATGCTGAGATCCGGGGAAGGGCCAAGTGAGGATGGGGGAGGGAGGTCTCTCCACAAATCGGCGCTGAAGGCAGTGACATACCAAGGGTAAACAGAACCGCGCCAGTGCAGCTCGAAACAGAAAGCGAGCGGGGAGAACTTTCCCCGCTGTCCCCACCCTTGCCAACTCCCGGTCGGAGGAAACGCGAGCCGAGGGCCGGCGCGCGAGCCCCGACGCGGCGCCCCGAGGGCCCGGGAGCCAGGGAAGGGCGGCGGGTGCGTGTACTTGGGCACGGCCGGCGGCCCGGCGCATCGGGAGGGAGGCCGAGTCAGGCCGGGCAGAGTGCGCCCGGCGAGCCCGACCCCGTGCCCACCGCTACCTGGAAAGCCAGCGCCGCCCCGCCGTCCGGGCCCAGGCTCCACGCGCGCCGCGGGGTCTCACAGCTGCACCGGCCGCAGACGCCGGAGCTAGCGAAAAGCGGCACCGACGCGCGGCTCAGGGGCGGGGCGCGGGCGCCCGGCCCGCCGGTCACGTGGCCTGGGCCGCCTCACGTGACCCGCGACCGCGACGCCCCAGGCCTGGCTTGTGGCCGGCGCCCCAGGTCCTCGGGCTCCCGCCGCGCGCCGCGCGCAGAACTGGGACTGCGCTAGGCCAGCCCCGAGGCCCTGCGGAGTCGCGGTGGAGTATAGCGGCTCCTGCCGGAACTCACGCTTTTGCTCCTGGAGGGAACCAGCGCCGCTCCTGCGCTCTTCCTCCTGGTGGTGGCGCGGAGCTGGGCTCCCGCCCTGAGGGACCTAGGACGGGAAAGCGCGCTGCGTCCGTGGACAGAGGCTGCAGAGGAGAGGCGTTTGTGCTACCTGGTCTCCCGCGCACACCTACCCCATCCGCCCTGGATCCAGAGCACCTGTGAAGAAGGACAGAGGACAGAGAGGGTGGCATCAGGACCAAGAAAAGAAAGATAAGAGGCATGGGGTGCAAGTAATGGAACGCAGAAATGCCTCAAAAATATTGGCAGTCAAGACTGGAAGGAATTAGGAGGTCATCTGACCCGATACGTTTCTTACAAGTGGCTCAACTGAGGACCCAAGGTACCACAGTTAGAAACAGGGAAATTGAAGGAGCCACTCCTTTCCCTTCATTTATCTACAAACACAACACCTTCCTAGTGATTATCCCTCTATAAACTTAGAAAGGCCTAATGCTCAAGGCGACAGATCATTGACACCAGTGGAATAACAGACACTGGAACAGAAGTGTCTGACCACAGTGGAAGGAGTCTGGAGTCCAAAGTGGCTAACTCCTTAAATACTGGGAGCTTGAGTTATTTAGGGTTCCTTTTCTGTCTTCTTCTCCTTCTCCTCCTTTTTTTTTTTTTTTTTTTTTGTGGTACCAGGGATTGAACTCAGGACCCTGTGCTTGCCAGGCAAGCACTTATTCTGCCTATTCTTGCTTCTACCATTCTGTAACCTTCAACAGAGTTAACTACTTACTACCAGGTATAAACTTGGCAGTTCTTTCCTTGGCTGGCACAAGAATCTAGACAATTTTTTGCCCCATTCAAGAGTCACAGAGGAGCTACTTCTTGCTGTGCAAGCCTATCACCTGTAAAGGCCACAATCTATTGTAAAATCTGTATAGTTTTCAGAATGCCCTGTTGGCTCTATAGCATAAAGTAGAAACTTCTTGACATAGTGTTCCAAACAACTTCCCATTTCAGCACTCATGAAAAAAAAAAAAAAAAAATATATATATATATATATATATATATATATATATATATATATTCGGGACCTGGTGCTTGCCAGGCAGGCATTTATGTCACTGAGCTATCTGCCCAACCCCCATAAATAAATGTTTTAAAAATCGTTTCCTAAATACAACTAAATAGCTCTGGTGGGTTACTAAAACAAAAACACTTTCCACATCTTTCCCTTTCCAAGGCCACTGTAAACTGGCTGTAGAGAATTCCTATTTGCCTTGATTACTCAGCTTTCCTTAAGTTGCTTTTTTTACCTAGCCTTATTTTTGGCATTTGTTCTTTTACCTCTGTGTGGAATAATCCTGAATTAGTGCTATCCCCCTCCCTGCAGGAAAAAAATAAAGCCAGACAGTAAAGAAATGAAATCAAATCTTATTTGGAAACTGTTTCAAGAGCTGGCAAGATAGCTCAGCAGTCTAAAGTGCCTGCTTAGGTAAGCTTAGGCAACTGCAGGGACCATGGTTCAATCCCTGGCACCACATGCTGTGCCAGCCCCACCCCCAGGTCAGGCTGAGTAGGCCATAACATAAATAAATAAATAAATAAAATTATAGAAACTGTTTCAAGATAGGAATTGAGCTCAGTTCTATATTCTCTTTTTCCTCAATTGGCAGTAGTTATGAAAGTGTTTTTATCACTTTACTGTCTGGCTCTGGCTTTAGCATACTCAAAAGTACCTATCAGTCTCCTACTAGTCTTTCAAAATATAGGTCAAATACCACCTACCTTTATCTTCTGTCTTTGCATCCTACTCCATGATTCATTTGACAGTTTCAGTAATTGGAGTTCATTCAGAGAGCCTCAGCTGCAGCTTAGTCCTTGACTTCGTAACACTCAGTATGTCCCAGTAGAGAAATTTCATCTTATCCAGAAATGTGCTAAACATTGATGTGAGAAGTGGATTATGTGTTGCTGTCTTCTCTCCTAGATTATTAAGTTTTTGAAACAAATCTTTCTGGACTTAGTCCAGTACCTGGGATGTTACGTGTCACTCAATACCTATGAATGAAATGGTTTTTAGGGAAGGGGAAGGATAGGTCAAGAAAAGACAGGGGAGAGGCCTCTGTTGAGCTTTGTTAGAAGTTACTAGCCAGGTATTTTGACACACACCTGTAACCCCAGCACTCAGGAGGCTGAGGCAGGAGGATCATTGCAAGTTTGAGACCATCCTGGGCTGCAAAGTGAGTTCAAGGCCAGCCTGAGCTACATAGTGAGACCCTGTCTCAAAGTTAACTGGAGTCAGGGGTGTTGACACATGCCTATAACCCCCAGAATTTGGGAGGCTGAGGCAGGAGCATGGGGGCATACTCAAGGCCAACCTAAAATTAATGGAGAAATTTACAATGGCCTCTGCCTCTGCAGTTTAGGCTCAAACAATTAGAAAGACTGGCAAACAGGAAGACAAAAGCAAAGAGACTAAACTCAGGGAGGTCCTAAATAGCTTGATCAATGCAAGTCCCTTAAGCCTACATTTCTTGTCCTCCAACTTCCCTCATAACCCTGGCCTCCACCAAACAACAGCAAAGGTCATTTGACTGGAAGAAATCCAATGGGAGGACTAAAGACCGTCATGGAGCGAGTCAGATTCCAAAAGTCCACAGGGACAAAGATTTCAATTAAAAAAAAAAAAAAAAAAAAAACAGTTAAGAACACATCAGTATTTCACTTTTGAAGGATCCCTATACATCCAAAGTAGCTATCATCTCTCTCTTCCACTTTTTCACCACCCTCAAATAAATTATATTCTCTTAGTTTAAATTTGACTTCTTTAATTCTTTACTGAGATTGGGTTTACAATCTGCGAGAGCTTTGTGTTCCAGCAGAGTGATACATGGTATGGCCAGACATTACGGCTTTACCAAGATAGTAGCATTGCAGTGAACCTACTAGTAGAGGCTTGTTTTCTTCAAATAAATTCTTGGCTGTAATTTAATCAAAAGAAAAATGTATGGGGCCTGGGAGATAGCTCTGTGGCACAAGTGCCTGCCTGGCAAGTGCAAGGTTATGAGTTTGAACCTCAGTCCCGCAAAAAAAAAAAAAAAAAAGTATTTGTTTGAGATCAGAGAGAGAAGAGAAGGCAGGGGAAGCTTTTTATTTATTTATTTTTTGGCTCTGGGGATTGATTGTATGCTAATTATGTCTGTCTCTGGATTGAGACAGACAAGCCAGAGGACCACCAGCCAACTCTTGTATTGGCTAAGTAGGAGCATTAGAATCAACACATAAGGTTGTCTACTGGTTTACGTGATTCATAGCCAGGAAGTCTGTTCTGACAGTCTCAAAAACAATACAATTCATTTTGAGATGTGAGGATGATGTAGATTTAAAAATTGTTACAAATATAGTGATATGTGGAATCTATCTGAAGAGATTTCACCTTGATTCTCAATTTAAAAAACCAAATAGCAAACATAATCAGTCACAATAGCCTAGTTCTATAGCCTCAATCATCTATCCAATGACAGTAGAAATATTTTGTTTTTTTATAGTTGGAATAAACATTGTATAAAAGAGGGAAAAAGAAAAGTGAAAGGAGAGGTAATAGAGAACTTGAAACTTTTACTCTAATTCCATCTCCCTGACCTCAAGAAGCACATGAATTGTCTTTATTCACCATGCAAACACATTAAATAAACAAATAAGTATCTAAGTCCTAGCTAAAGGAAACTACTCTGTTGACCTATAACTTTACCTACACTGATGCAAGTCCTGGGAGGAAGGGGTGGCATAAAGGAATAAACTTAGTCAAGTGTGGTAGTGCATGCCTATAATCCCAGTTACTCAGGAGGCTGAGGCAAGAGGATCACAAGTTCAAGGCTAGCCTGGGCAGTTTAGCAAGATCCTGTCTCAAAATAAGATAAAAATGGCTGAAGAATGTCACTTAGTGTTGGAGTGCTACCTTAGGTTCAATCTTTAGAAGAAAGAGAAAAGTATAAAATGAGGGAGTGTTATGGTTTATGTCCAGTTGTCCCCCCAAAGCCTCATGCAATCATGGGGCGGGGACTACTAGAATTTGAGACATGAGTCATGATCCACTAGGATTATGTGTTACAATTGGTTCCTCCCTGGAGCATGACCTGGGCCTGCCTAGGATATGATTGGCTCCTCCCTAGAGCGGGATCAAGGGCCCATCCTGGGGTGTGATTGGTTCCACCCTAGGGC
>PVKN010012342.1:0-20818 GCA_004027915.1 Capromys pilorides
ACTGAGAGGGATACGGGAAAAGGTACCCTATACATATTTGATAAGAATGTAAATTAGCACAGCCACTATGAAAATCAGTTGAGAGAAAACCAGAAATAAAACTGCCATATGGTTCTCATTGATTTGTACCTAAAGGAATTAAAGCCAGCATACTGTAGAGATACCTGCATATCTATGTTTACCCTGACCCAATTCACAATAGCCACAATAGCTAAGCCTAGCTACCTTTTAATGAACGGATAAAGAAGATATTCTACACAGACACAACAAAGCCATAAGAGAAGGAAAATAATATCTTTTGTAGGAAAACGTATGGAACTGCAGATTTTCATGTTAGATGTAAAAAACAGACACAAAAAGATAAGTATCACATATTCTCCCTAAGGTGACATTGAGGAGGGAAAACAGATGAAATGAATGTGTAATGTAGACTACTGGAAAAGAGAAAGAAACTTGGATAAGGGAGAAGTGGAAGGTTAATATGAAGAATTAGTGTGATCAAAATATGTTATATGTATGTGTGGAAATTCCACAGTAAAATCTAGCATTCTGTAAATTAATATGTACCAACAAACATATAGAGAGAATATACTGAAGAGCATCACATTGAGGACCAAGAAGCTGTGTAAGGGGGCGAACTTGGACAACTTTCTTTACTTCTCCAGCTTCTGTTTCTTTATCACCCAACTTGCCAAGCCCCAGAGCACTGTCATCTAATCGTGGCATTGCCGTCTCCATCAGGGCTGTCGCCTATGAGCAGCCTACCACCTGCTGAGCCTTGCAAGGCTCGCTAGAAGGACCAACCTCACTGAATGCTCTCAAGCACTCCAGGGAGTTGGGACTATTAATTACTTCTGGTTCACAGATGAGCAAACGGGAGACCAAAGTGGGGATGGAACCTGCCCAGGGTCAGATCGCATCTGTCTCCAAGGCTGCGCTTTGACTGTATGGTTTGTTGCTTCCATCCCATTTGATACCTTTCCTAGCTGTGTTCCCTGCCCCTTCCCTCAACCCCATCCTTAAGTTCCCTTCCAAGCATTGTCAACTTCCGCCAGGCCTGGCCCTCACTCATTTCCAATCACATTCTATCCACCATAGCTTTGGAAATGAACTGTTACTAATGGCTAGTCATATGTCAGCCTAATGAATGGGATGCAGACTTCCATTAAAATAATGAAATTAGCAAGTTTCAAATTTGGTTACATTGCATGGCACACAGCCTCAAGTAATTACCACCCCTTGCTCTTTCCCTCAAATTAAAGTCAGTTTATTTATTTAAGGTCTTTGGCAGGACCATCTCTATTAGGCTCACATCATCTGTTTGGAAATGGATTTTTTGGGGGGGTCTTGTTTGTTTAAATGATGATTGGACTGTTCCCCTGATTAATAAAGGTAAAACACAGTCAGAAATAGCTTCAGAACTAGTGTAAAAGCAAAGAACGTAAGTAAAAGAATAATTCTTTGGAGACTTGGGTTTTGTTTTTGTTTTTGTTGTTTATTTGTTTGTTTTTCCTTTTTGTTTTTGTTTTTTGCCAAGGATGGAAACCAGAAGAAAGAAGGTGTTGAGCTCCAGGAACTCTAATTATGCTGACATTTCTGCTGTAGGAATACACCAAGATCCATTTTGCAGGGACCTAGTGAACTAGCTAATCAGATTTCCTTGGGTAATTGGCTCCAAAGGTCAGCTGCCTTCAAAACACCCTACGCCTCATTATTTGGCGAGGCAGGCTACACACAGACTGGGACTTGGAAGTCAGCCTGCTGTGGCCAGGAGCTGAATGGGAAATTGCTTTAGCCTGCTGTGTCGGCCTTGGCCAAAGATCAATCTAGCTTTGAATTCAGCTTGGGATGAAACTACCAGCAGGATCTGTGAGGTCTCAGTCTTGAGGATGGGTCACTCCCAGGAGTGCCAGAGATAAGAACTCCTCTGAAGTCTGAATGCCACTGGTCAATTTCAGGAGAAGATCTTATGATGTAAAGGGTGAGCGACCAGACCTGGGTTATAATACCACATCCAACTCTACCAAGTCCCTGACCCACGCTCCTCCAAATATCAAGCTGGTGAAGCACAAGGGAAAACTGAGAAATTCTTAGAGGCCAGAGGAGCCTATAAAGACATGATACTAAAGGCCTCTCAATCAGATACTGGACAGAAAGCAACTTTAACAGATAAAACATGACAGATCTAGGCAAATACAGAATTTAGTTATCAGGTTCCAGGGTTGGTGCAGTAGTTGTGACTAACACATGATGGTAATGTAGTATGATAACCAGGGGCTTCTCTCTACTAACACTGAGATATTCTACAAATCAAGTGTTCATTGAAATCTAAAACACTTATAAGTCGGGTGTGGTGCCACACCCCTGTAATCCCAGCACTTCAGAGGCTGAGGCAGGAGGATTGCTGCTAGTTCTAGGATAGCTGGGGCTACACAGTGAGTTCAACATCAGCCTGAACTACAAAGCAAGATCCTGTCTCAAAATTAAATAATTAAATAAATAAATGTTTGTTTAAAAACTCTACTGTGTGTCATTTATAGTTTGATGAAAATAATAAAGTTTCAATTTATTATTTTAAAAATTTTGAAATAGTAGACTAAAACCATGAAGACCAAGAAAAAAAACAAAGCTATCTTTACAGCTTCTTTTTTAAAAAAACATCTCCAGCACCCTGGGAAGGTGAGGCACAAAGATCACTATTTCAAGCTCAATGTATGTAATTCAGAGATTTAGTGAGACTACATCTCCAAACAAAAACTAAACAAAGGTATAGGATCCAGCTCAAAGGTTCACTCTCTAGTCCGCTGGGGGCGAGGAGGTGGGTGGGAAGGGAGGAAGTAAACACCTACTTAGAAATCCTTACAAATACAGAAGGGAACAGCAAAGTGTAAAACTAAAACTCAATTAAAATATCTTCTTGGGCCGGTTAGATGGCTCAGCAGTCTAAAGCATCTGCTTTGGCAACCACGGAGACTGTGATTCGATCCCAGACACATGCTGCGCCAGCCCCACCCCCAGGGCAGGCCAAGCTGCCCATAACATAAATTAATAAAGTTTAAAATAAAATAAAAGGCATCACTTAAAAAAATAATAAAATAAAATATCTGCTCAATGGATGGAGGCAGGAAAAGAAGTAGGGTGTTTCCATGTTTATTCGTTGCTCCCACTCTGAATCGCCATAAATACCAACACAACTGCCAGGACAAACGTCACTGGCTCAGACCCCTCTCATGCATGCCTGTATGTGCACCCCCAGCTCCAGCCCTCACACTCTGATCCCCTCTTCCCTCTGAGCCCTTTCCTGGGAGGAGACAGCCAGATGTAGTGCAGCTTTGGTGAACCAGGCATCGCCCATGACAGGAAGACATCAGGTCAGCCGAGACCAGGTCCTTCTCCTTAAGGAATTTTGGGAAGCTTGCTGAAGGTGCCCTGAACTGAGTCTTAAAAGAAGAATGGGAGGGAGGTCAATGAAGAAGGGAAGGTTTCCAGGGAGAGCGCTCAGGCATGCCCAGGCAGCTAAATCACCAGACTTGGGTGTGAGCAAAAGTGAACAAAATGAAAGTGGAAGGATTAGGAAGGTCTCCAAGTATGCTAAGGAACTGAACATTAATCTGAAAGTCATGGAGACCTATAGCAAACATTGTAGAAGCATTCACCAGAGGGCAGTAGACAGAGGGACAGGCCAAAAGCAGGAAGGCCACAATTCAAGCCAGAGCAGAGGGAAGGAGGATCTCTCCAAGAACTGGGCAAGTAACAGCAGACCTGACCACAGTGAGCACTGAGGCCACAGTTTCCCATTGCTCTGAGCTCAGTACCCATCCCTATTCCAGCTGGAAAATGCCTTCTGCTTCCTTCTAGTCCCATATTCAAGTCTGTGCCCTGCATTATGTACCTTTGGCCCCCAGCCCTCTGGCTGTGTTACTCTGTATCTTGAATCATCAACTTTCTGGTTTGTTACTCACAAAAAAACAGAAAATAGCAGGTATTTATGGGTACCTAGCTCTAATTGCAGTTCTCATGATATGAGCATGTACTCCAACTGGGCACTGGGCCAACCTTGAACGTGCGAAGGAAGATATTGCTGTTTTCATTCTTATGAGGATGAATTGACACGTTAAGAAGTTAAATAACGTCATCATATAGGAAATGGTGACAGGATGGGTCGTGGACCCAAGAATTGTCCAATCCCAGTCACACGCTCTACAGCACTTCACCACCTTGCCTTTAATTTCCTTTTGCTCATTATATAGTTAACAAGTCTCAGTCTCTCTTAAAATCAAACCAAGCCCAGATATGAAATAAAATCTGGTCACCTACATCTTATTCTTTTAATGTACTTAGTAGAGTGTCTACAGGGTCTCACTACCACAGATCGCAATTGTACTGATCTTCCTATTTTCAGCCTACCAAGCACTGGGATTACAGTGCATGCAACCACGCCCAGTCTTGGGCAACCACATCTCATGGTCTTTAAAATGCCTAATCTTCTCTAACATATCTCTTACATTTCACACTCCAGCCTTGGGGTCGCCAGCTAACCAAAAAGCCGTAGTTCCAAATCTCTTTTTGGGTGAACCAGTAGAACAAAGTTGGTTTACATATAAAACTAGCCTTTGGTTACCTTTCCTGAAAGAAGAATACGGAGGCAAGCCAGGGAGGAGGGGCCTTCAAAGTCAGTAACATTTCTAAAAGGGAACACAGAAAACTACGGGCGCCGTTGCTATTCTTGGGAAGAAGAAGAGCAGCCTGGAAAAGGGCAGCAGCAGAGATTACTGTCCACTACACAGCCTTTTGGACCTTTCAGATTTTGAGCCATGTGTACTACTTATTTCAAATATATAAAACAAATTTTAATACCTCTATTTAAAAATCCAGTGGAAATATGAATAGGTGAGCAGAAAAAGTAATAAATCCTAAAGAGAATAAATTTTAAGTAAATTTTAAGTGTTAAAAAAATTTATGCTTGCTATTGATTTTTCTTTAAATCCTGGCACTAACTTCTGCTTGTCTGCATAAGATCTAATGCAATGTGTAGCCAACTTAGCACATAATCAATTACCAAATCTGGTTTAGTCAACCATGCCAATAACATAGCAGTATTTTGCCAAATCGTTTTGACATCAAGGCTTGTCCACGAGATCTTCCCGGGGATCTTTCTGCAGGACTGAGGGGCATTAGCACTGAGGTTGGCCCCAGGACCCCGTTTCTCAGCTGTAATTCTTCTCTACAGCAAATATAGGCCATTCTGGACCTCCAGGAAGTGGCCTCCATATCTGAAAGGAATACACACAGAAAAGCTAATGAGACAAATGACCTCCAGGAGTTGGGGATATAGCTCAGGGGTACAGCGCCTGCCTGGCAAGCAGAAGGTCCTGAGTTTGATTCCTGGTACCTAAAAGCAAAGCAACACCAAAAAGACAAGTGATTTCTCCTGTCACTAGGAAGAAACAGAGAGAAAGAACTCTTGGCTGTAAAAGACATAATGCTGCCCCTCTCACTTGCACAGAAATGGAGGAAGGTTGCTTCAGAGATGGGTTTTTCAGCTTCACAAGGACAATGTGTCCTGGAGAGGTGAGCACTGTTCACCAAGACTCTACAGAGCTACCACTGGCTAGCAGCCCTCAAGGGTCTCCTGATCGCATCCAAATATAAAATATAGTTCCTGAGAGGCAGTGTTGATGTGTGTGTGTGTGTGTGTGTGTGTGTGTGTGTGTGTGTGTGTGTGTGTGTGTATCTCGGTAAGTATCAAGCTATTTGCAGGGATTGGAGTGTGGACAAGTATGACATGTTCCTTCCAGTTCCTCCGGGCTTGGGTATGGGATTTTTAGCAGCTGGTGATGAAGTAGAACTAAAGAGGCATGAAAAATCACTTTTTTAAACTGTGGGACATAAGTCATGGTTCTATTCCTTCTGCGACTTTGGAAATCACATTGCTCATCAAGAAAATGAGAAGTCCATGATACCAATGGCTCAACAGCGCCATCTTGTAGTGAGCTCTGCTCCCTTCCTTGCATGTCCACAAAGCCCTACCCTGACCTAACGACTGCTCTGGATCCAAGAGGCCTAGAAACCAGTACAGAAGGAATCTGGACCAGGCAGTGCATCACATAGTCTGGAATAGTAACAAAAGGCGTTAAGGATGATAGTGTGAGATGAGTCCTGAAGAAATAGATACTCAGGCATCATGGAGCAAGAAGAATGTTCAAATGAGGCACATAGCAGGGGCCTATGACATGATGACACTGGGGAGTCAGTGCTGACTGGTAAGGATTCCCTTCTTGGCCCCAGTAGATATTTCTGAGAGGCAGACTGCCAGAGCATCGTAGGCCACTTTTAGACCAGCACTGTGTGGAATCAGGCACATGTATTAGCTCTTCTACCTTGAAGGAGGGGTTCAATGGCCACCTACAACCTATTGACAAGGACAGCAAGACTCTGCCAATAAATGGCAGGATTAGAACTCAGACCTAGGTCTCTTACTAACTCCAACACATGCTGTTTCTCATTGTAAGGATGCCTAATTGACAGGCCTTTGGTGTGACTTATAACAAAGACAAGCCACCATATAAGAAAGGGCTTGGATTTCAACCTAAGTGATCAACAAAAGATCTGATGGTGTAAAGCTATAGTGTGTTCTAAAGCCCTTCGGGTCATTACCCCACCCGCTTATCATCTAGCCGTCTCATCACCGAGTCTTTGAATGACTGTGAAACAGATGAAAATGGGGGCAAGAACAATGGTGAATTTTATGTGTCGACCTGACTGGGCTCAGAAATACACAGATAACTGGTAAAAATAAATTATGTTGTGGTGTTTCTGAGTAAGATTAGCTATAGGCCTAGTAAAGAACAGCCTCACCTATGTCAAGAGGAATCATCCAGACTCTTAAAAAGAACAAAAAGTGGAGGCAGGATAAACTTGCTTTGTTTGAGTTGAGACATCTATTGCTCCTGTCAGTGGGCATCAGAGTTCTCAGCCCACTGAATTTGAAGTAGGATTAAGATCATAAAGTCTTCTGCATTTCCAGCTTGCAGAATTGTTCACCCTCTAAACTTGCATGAGGTTTTTTGTTTTTTGTTTTGTTTTTTTTCTAATTCTCTGAAGAGCCCTGGTGAGAGCAGAAGGTGCAAGTCCCAGGTCCGCCTCTGAGCTGTCCAAATATGGCCAAAACTGTGGCCATATTTCCCTGTTGTGTCTCTCCTGTGTTGATCTCAGAGCTGTAAGCTCTCCTCCTCATTCCAGTCACATTTTCCTCCTTGTCCTCCCTTGAACATGAGATTTCCACCTCAAGACTCTGGCTGGCCACTCTTCCTGGATTTGCCTCAGATTTGCGCGTGGGTCACTTTTCCACCTCCTTTAAGTCTTTGTACAGTAAGGTTACACCACTCCCAAGAACAAGCCCAAGCCATGCACAGGCTCTGTTTTTCATAGTGGTTGCCACATTCTGCAAAGCTGTGTAGCTTATTTTTATAGTTTGCTATCTGCCTTTCCTTTCTAAAATAAAACTCCTCCAAAAGAATGGTAGAATCTAGGTGGCAACCTACAGCATTCCCTACCAAACTCCTTTAACTCTGATGGACATTTCAATTTTTTGTAATTAAATGTTGGGATAATATTTCCAAAGACTTGATTCTACTACTTGGTTAGCTGATATATTTCAGCTGTCTTTTTGCTTTCTGTTGCTGCAACAAAATACTTGTGAGCAAGGAACTGACACAGAATTTCATCTGGCTGACAGTTCCAAAGCCTGACAGATCCATGTTCAGATCCTCTGCTCAAGCGCAGAGGCTCAGCATCTGGTGCCACATCATAGCATGGCCAAGGCATCACATAGCAGCCCAGAGCAAGTGTGCTAGCTCAGGCCCCTCTTCCTCTTATAAAACCACTGCTGACATCATGGAGTCCACCCTCATGACCTCTTTTAATCCTATTATCTCCAAACACCATTAGCCTAAGAGTTTACAGATTGAATTCTGGACATGTGAGCTTCTTGGAAACACATTCAAACCATAGCTCCATGTAGGGGACAGGATCTGGCATACAGTATGTACACAATAAATGTTACTAAAAGAAGGAATTAATGAATAAATAGGGTTACTTTAGGGAACTTATTTCATCTCCCTCAACTTCCATATGTCAACTGAAAAGTGACTATAATAGTAACTATTTTCATTTATTAAACAAATGTTTCAGCACCTACTACATATCTGAAATTATGTTAAGAATGACAGTTACAACTGTGAGCAAAGGAAATCCAGTCTTATGTAGTTTATTATCCAAGTAGTAAGCACAACCACAGTTTCATGGAATTCCAGGGTCATCTATGGGCTCTTCTAAAGCCTTCATTCTCCCTTTCAGCCTCTGGGATTCAGAGTGGAATCTCAGTTGAGTGCTGAAAGATGTGAGGGAGGATCTTTAATTACCATTCCCTCCTTCTTCTTTATCAATTCAATCTTTTTTAATCAATAGAATCTTAATGTGCTGCCCCCATCTCCACAATGACAACAATGTGTCCAGCTCAAAACCTTTACCAGCATCTCTTGCAGCTAAATTGGCTATCCAGCATAGTTTTGACTTATAAAAGAATAGTGTGCCTTTAACCTCTTAGCTCCTTGTCCTTCCCCAGCTTCTGTGGCATCTGACATAATGCAGGGGTATTTTAAAAAAATGCAACAGTTAGGATGGAAACTACACAGAATAACAGGAAGATGAAAAACCCGGGGTCTCTGACGGCATCTTTGTCTCCCTCCACCAACCATAGCTACCCCTACTATAGTTTGAGAAAGCCCTGGTTTCAGTCAAAAGCAATCTTACCATCCTTTCCAAGATGCTGGTGAGGGTTGGGAGCATCATTAAAATGTTCTAAGCCCAGGGCACAGCATGTGTAGGGACCTCACACTGTCAGTTCAGGCAGTGCAAGGAAGCTCAGCACAGCTGGAAAGGAGCAGATGAAGAGAAGGTGGTAAATGAGAAGTTTCTGAAAGTAAACAGGGGTGCCCATTGATTAGGATTCATAAATCAAACCAGAGAAAACAGTGAAGAGCCCCAGCAAGATGCTAAGAAAAACTGGAGTTACTTTCTGTAGAGGATCCAATGTAGAGTGGGTGCCCCCAAAGGACAAGCTCTATGAATGGTGCTTTCTCTCCGAATACACTCACACGTCTTCCCACAAAATGAGGACATATCATGCATAACTGCACGCCCACCCAAGGCCACACTAGAGGGCAATACGTGAAGTGAGACAAGAAGGCCAAAAGCCAGGGGGCAGTTAAACCAGTGCTTTGCTCACTGCTGCCAGCACCAGGCTCTCCTACCCCAGTGCCTTGAGGCACCAAATCCCAGCCTCTCTCACTGGCCACACTCATCAAGGGTATCCAAGCTCATCTCACAAAACAGCAGTAACCTCAAGGCCGAGTGGCTGCTGAAGTGGCCTTTTCCCTTCCTGTCTTGTCCCTGGGTCGCTTCCAGCAGACAGGCCTAAATTCGGGTTTGATCAATGGAGACTGGGCTAATATTGATAAAGTGCTGCAGTTTCCGCAAATCACCCACCACTCATAGATACTGAAGATTAATCTTTACAGATACAGGGCAAAAGGGGAGGAAAAAACCAAGTCGATTTCATTTCTGATTATCATTTTCTCAAGAAAGCACTGAAGAGTCAAAAGTTTAACTGATGTACATTAGACAGGGAGACAAATCCAGAAATATCGCCCAATTACCGGGTAACTTTTGGAAGGTATTTTTCATGACAGCAGGTGGGTTTGCCTTTTCTAAATCAGGAAGGAGACAAGACGACATTAAAAGGACGTTGCCTGGGCCCAGAGCACAAGTGCTAACCTCACCAGACCAACTTACGCCCAAAAAATCTGCACGTTCTACAGCATGCCCTTGAGAGCCCATTTCCACTGATTTGCTGGTCATTTTTTATTTTATGCTCTGTATATCTTCACTTGATCTTAGCTAAAAAGCTGAGAAGTGATATGTTCTGTGTATCTTTTTTGTTTGTTTGTTTTTTGTTTTTTTTTTTGCAGTACTGGGATTGAAGTTAGGACCTTGCACATGACAGGCAGGTTCTTGAGCTACTGAGCTGTCTGTCTCCCTGGCCCTCTGTGTATCTTCAGAAATCATACCAACTGTTCCTTTCGGGAACAAGATAGGTTTTCCTAGCTATCAAGAAATAATAAACGAGACCTAGGCCTCCACCGTCATATCCAGAGAGTGGGTACCAGCCAAGAAGCGGTGTTTAGCGGCATTTCTCAACCATGGCACTACTGACACTTGGCCTCAATGATTCTCCTCCGTGGGCGGTCAGCCTGCATGCTATGCAATGTTCCCTGGCAGCCTTGGCTTCACCTACCACAAGTCAGCAGCAGCTGGCCAAACCCGTGATCCTAGCTGTAACCAAACCAGTATGTCTCCAGAGATCAGCAACTATCCCAAGGGACAAAAATGCTTGCAAATGAGCAATACAGCACAAAAATAAAAGGTAGAAAACGATGTTTAAAAAAACTTCCAAGAATCTTCTGCTTTTGCAAAAACAGACACATTTCATGCCTGTTGTACCTTCTTCCCTGGTGTCTGGGTCACAGGTAGAGAACTGGAGGCAGAGAGGATCCCACCCTGAGGGTGGGATCCTGAGATCCCCAGGAATTTGTTTCCACAAAAATTCCTGAGTTTCCATTTTGCCCTGAGCCTTACAAATTATGGAGCAAGCCCTACCCAGGGGGCTCATGTTAAACTTATATTCCTGGTCCCTGTTGGTATTTAATAGTTTGGCTTGATACACAGGCTGTAAGGGACATTTTGATTCTCTGAATTAAAAGAGAAGGGGAGGGAAGCAGATTTGTTAGTCAGTTTTCTCTGCTCTGGGACAAAGTACCCAACGCCTACAACTTAAAGAAGGAAACATTTAAATTGGCTTCAGTTTCCAATGGGCTCAGTCTGTGGTGAGCTGCCCACAAGCAGAATGCCAGGATAGATGGGTACAGCAGAAGGAAGTGACCTGCCTGGTGCCACTCAGGAAGCACAGTGAGTGCCAAGAGAAGAACAGAAGGCGTGCCTCAAGGTCATGCCTCCAGTGACCCCAGCTCCCAGCAGCATGCTCAGCCACTGAACTCCTAGGGGTGCAGTGAGGGGTGAATCCACCCCATGCACGAGCATAGGGCCCCATGACCCAATCACCTGCCATGTGCATAAGATTTTTCAGGAGACATTTTAGATCTAGGCCATACTGAAGGGAACATTTTTCTCTAAAACTTAGAGTTCTGCCAGGTATGATGGTTCACTCCTGTAATCCCAGCACTAAGGAGGGCGAGACAGGAGTGTTGCTCCAAGTTTGAGGCCAGCCTGGGCCACATAGTGGGTTCAAAACCAGCTTGGACTACACAGCAAGACCTAGCCTCATTTAAAAAAAAAATCCTAAGGACTGTAAACTATAAAAGTTATCTCTTATTTTAAGAGCAGAAAATGCATTGTAGAGACCCAGAGAAGTTAGATGACAAAACCCTGAAACTAATCCATGGGGATTAAGAGGCAACAGGAAAATGAACACCAAAGTATGCAAAGTATTTAAATGGTCTAACTTTTTCATTTTTACTTCATGATGATTACTTGAAAGGAATGAAAAAGAACAATATTTATAAAACTAAAATCATATTCCTGGCCCTCTACCTGCTTAGTGTTGTAGCTTATCTGTAGATCCCCCCCAAGCCTCCTGAGCTCATAGGTGGGGCTTTTGAGATCAACTAGATCATGGGTGTGTGATATTGGTTCAGTTCACTGATTGGTTTAGCACAGTTCTAGGTGTGGGTGACAGATTTACTGGAAAGGAAAGATCCAACCTGGCTGTGGATGGTGCCAACCATAGGTTTGTAGCCTGGGTGGAATAAGAAGGCTCCCCATTTCCAGCCTGCCATGTCATGAACCATCTCTCCTCTACCATGGTGCCTGGGCTGTCTGCCCTGCCTCAGAGCCAGCAAACTCTGGATTGTAAACTATAAACCTTTCCTCCTTTAACTTGTAAGTGTTGGGCATTTTGTTCTAGCAACAAGAAAGTAACTGAGACACTCAGCATAAGAAAAGAGACCGACCCAGAATTTTCCTGTGTGAGGAGAATTCAGTCCAGGGTAGAGACTTCTACTGAGAATTCCAAGTTCAGTTCACAGAATTGGATTAGATTGATTTGTTTTTTAATTTTTTCACATTTATTTCAATAATTCCAAAAATATATAATGAAGAAAAGATCTAAACTCTTATAAGTTTATGACAGGAACTCTGTAGCTTGCATGGAGAGAACTTATTTAATTACTTCTCAAGAAAATGAGACAGAAGGTACACCTAAGGAGTTGGGTCTGTAGGATGGCATGCCACATAGATCTAACATCATCCAGTGTGAGGCACATGGTCCCTATGTGGGAAGCAAAGCAGAAGCAGAGTGTGAAGACAATTTCCTATGAACACTTGGTTGTGTGAACCCTGAAATCCAGCTGGAAATGGAGGTAAAGCTTAGAGGACCTGGCAGAATCACAGAATTCAGGAAAAGATTTCCAAAAGGGACCTCGCTGGATGCTGCAAATAAGATGCATATTTTGTCTAAAGAAAAAATATACAAAATGTTTTTATATCTTAGGATTTGCTTTTTTAAAACTTTATCAATGAGGAGTTCTTTGTCCCACTGGGATCTCAGGAGAATGAAGGGATGGGAACTTGAAAGCAAAAATTGGACAGAAATACCCTTCCTGAGGGACAACCCACTTGGGACCCCCCTCCTGTCCCTCTTTCAGACAGGAGCTTTCTTTCCTCTAAGAAATCTACTCTGCTAAAAAAAAAAAAAAAAAAAAAAAAAATTAAAGAAATACCCTTCCTAATAAAAGATAAAAAGTTTTGGAGCCATATAAGAAAGGAAGAAAGAGTAGAGCTTGGAAGAGAATGGAAGATTCCAGAAGTCTAGGTGTGCTAGAAAACTATCTCCTCCAATCTTCAGTGGAGTCCCATCAATTTCCAAGCTGCGAGGAATTTCCTCTAGGCAATGGCTGGAGGCCACAGTCTGTCTCAAAAGAGCCCCAGCCTGAGTCAGTGCTTGGCAGATTCCCAACAGCCAATGCCTTTCTCCCTCAGCTTGCAGCAGAGCCCGCCCTAGTGGCCTTCGCTTGAAGCAGGATGCACTCTGTCCTCTTGACAGGGCAGAGCAACTGGGAAATTCACATCCCTGGGGACTAGACTCCTCCATCACTCAACGGAGGAATATATAAGAACTCCAGAGCTGCTCCCCCTGTGTGGGGTGGTTCTAGGACACATGCTCAGCACACGAGGCAGCCTTCCTGTTAACCAATGGTTTGGTTTCATGAGTAACACAGTCAGTACCATTGAGAGCCAGTCACTGGGTCAGAGGAGAATATTCCATAATCAACCAGTCCCTTCTTCAAGGAACTTACAGGGTATTTAGGGAAATTCCCCAAAACACGTAAAGAATTCAAGTCCCCATTCCCAGTTTTAGTCATCTCACTTTGTCTCACTTTTGTCAATCATTTTCTAAGCTAGACCATTGAAACCAGGCATGGTGGCACCTACCTTTAAGCCCAGCTATTTAGAACACTGAAACAGGAAGATAGAAAATTCAAGGCCAGCTTGGGGAATTTAGTGAGACATTGCCTCAAACAAACAAAAACAAAATTAAAATAAAACTTGCTTGGAGTACACCTCAGCACTCCCTGAGTTGTGCCCACAGAAGCCCCCATACACACACACACACACACACACACACACACACGCACACGCACGCGCACGCACACGTACACGCATGCACGCATGCACACGCACTTAGACCAGTGAAGTCTGAAGTCTTTTCCAAAATGGACACAGTACAGGGGTAAACCAGGGAAGATGAACTTGGAAATGTCTTTCTCTTCATTTTTTAACAGCTGTGACAAAGTCCTGTTGTGGGAAGATGAACAGCCAGGCCTCTCTGCCTGAATGACTCAGCATACTCTTGAGAGGGACATGAACGGGGAAGCCTAATGCTAAAGAAGCATGCCTTCTCAAGGTCACTGCCAAGGCACCTTCTGCAGGTGCTGTGGGGCAGATCTCCAGGTGGCCTGGGACCCACCCAGTCTGACCATGCCCCTCCTCCCACTTGTCCTCCAAAAAAATTGGGAATGACATAACTTGAGATCGGAAAGGACTGGTCAGAAGGGCCCAGGCTCTGCTCAGGCCACGCCTAGAGATGGCGTGTTTCCCAGCACTACGTTAAACTTGCTTTGTGTAACGTTGTATAACATGCTCCACACTCTGACGACCCAGGTGCCAGTGCACAGTGGCCCTGTTTCTCAGGTGCTCCTGCTGTGAGGATTCAGCAGAAGTTGATAGCCGTGGAAGATCCCCCTCACCTGGTACTCTGAGGGAGCCTGCTCTGGGAGCAAAGCTGATTGGCAGCCTCCACCGCTATACTTTGGGACCCACAAGGGTGTCCTCAGCAGGCAATGCTCCCCCAGGACTTTTTCCTGCCAAATGCTCAGCGAAACAGGAGTGTTAGAACCAGGCTCCTCTCGCCAGTGTGAGACTCATCCAACATGTAGCTTTGTCCCAAGAACTCACCACTGGCTGCAGCAGTCTCAACACCATGCTGAAGCCAAAGCCCTTCCTAACTGTGATGGCAAATGTTGACTATCACCTTGATTGGCCTGAGGGCCACCTAAGTGATTAGTAGAGCACAACTCTGGTGTTTCTGGGGGAATCGTGGGAACCTACTTGGTCCCAGCCTGCTCCTCTCTGCTCTGCCCTGTGCTGTTCCCTGACTGCCATGGGGTGGGCAGCTGTGCTCCTCTATGCTCATCCGCCATGATGTTTCTACCTCAACTGTGACCCAGAACAAGTGAACTCTTTCTCCTTCAAGCTGCTTGTGTTATGGGTTTTATCCCAGTGGCAGGATGCCAATGCTCTGACCAACTTCCTTCCTTCTGGGGCTCCCCTTTCGAGTGTCCAGCCTGCAGATGGTGATGGCTCACCCTGTTCCTTCACAGGTATTACCTTCAGTCCATGCCACACACAGCTAACTCTGTTCTGCCTCCTGCTGCTGAGAACACCAGAACTTACAGACCGTCTAGAGACAGCTATTACTCTGTGTGTTTTCTTCTGGCTTTTACTCTCTGTATTTAATTTACAGTTTTCATTTTGCTCTCTTTCGGCATTTTACATTATAGTAGATGTGGTTTCTAATATTATTGTACTTCATGCATAAATTTATACGAGTCCAATTCATGAAAGTAAAAACATCACCAACTCCTCTTAAATTGGATATGCAAGGATTTCTCATTTTTTTCCTGAATAAGGGACAGTAATCAGTGCCTGTGTAATAGCTTCGGGCACAATAGCTCCCTCACCAGTAGTGGTAGATTTCAGGGCCTCCTGGGATGGAGAAAGAAGCATGTCTCAGGTTCTGGTTTTGAGTCTGTCACATTTTAGCTGCAAACCCTAAACAAATCTTTTGCCTTTCAGGGCTTCTGTTGCCCATCAAATTGTAATTATGCAAAAGAAGGATGCTTTGTGAATACCAAATTTAATTCATGGTATCATTTTCAAAAGATTTTCATGTAAGGTATTTGTGAAAGTAAAAATAACACCGAGGCAAAGGCGATCTAAATAACGTTAGTAGGATTGATCAGAGCCCTGATTAGGACAGGATATAGTCCTTGTGGGAGATGCTGGAGGTGTTATCTTGGTCCATTTAGGCTTCTGTAGCAGAATATTGAATGGGCAGCTTATAAATAACAAAAGCGTGCCTCACACAACGCTGGAGGCTGGGAGGACCTAGATGGAAGTGAAGACAGCTTTGGTGTCTGGTGAACTCTGCTTCCAAGTTCATAGGTGGCTGTCTTTTCTCTGTGTCTTCACATGAAGGAGAAGCAAGGGGCTCTGGAATATCTTCCAAAATGGCACTAATCTCATTCAGTGATGGCGCCATCCTCATGACCTATCTCCAAGAACTAGTATATTAGGAATTAAGTTTCAACACATGGGAGCACATAAATATTCAGTCTCTAGCAAGTATAAAGCATTTATCAAACCCTATTTGCCTATAATGTTGATGAATTCCAGAAAACTGTGAACAACTCAGCCATGAAATTCAAGTTCCTTCTGGGTTTAATGCCCAAAACAAAAAGCTTTCCAGAAAGAAGTCAACAAATGTATTTTCCCTGTCCTCAGAAGCAACCCTAAAGCCCTCATGGCATCTTTGGATGTTGACATCACATCGGCTCAGGGTCTTACAGTCAGCAGCAGTGAGAAGCTAAGCCCACCCCACAGCACTTCACCATTATACATATTTGAACTCAGATATTATCTAGAAAAAAGCCACAGTTAGGAACCTCTAGTCCTCATGGCCCAAGGGAAAGCGTTTCACTGTGGCCCTGAAGTTCCACTATAGGAACGAGATAGAGGTTGATGTGAAGTACTTGCTTCACAAAGAGACAAAATCCTTCCCCTTGTTTCACATGCAATATTCTCTGCTATCTGATTGTACCTATGGCAAATGGTAAGCATCACTTAGTCCCAAATAGCAATGGGTCCTACAGACAGAAATAGGAAATAACTTGACTCCCTGGGAAGATGGAAAAAGAGAAGTATGAGTGCTTAATTTCTCTATTGTTACAATAATGTTGCATAACAAGAAAACCCAAAACCTTGGTGGCATAAAATAAGGAACATTTACAATTGATGCAGATCAGCCGCCTGGTTCTCCTACTCCAGGTAGACTCATCCATGTGCCTGCAGGCAGAGGCAAGCTAGCCAGATGGTTCTCTGCTCTTAGCCAGGCACTCTAACACATCTGGAGCATCTTCTGGAAGGAATGAGCCCTTCTTCACATCTTCTTCCTGCAGGCTGTCCACGATTTCACATGGCACATCAGGGTTTCAAGCAAATAGGAGGAAGCACAAAAAGTCTCTTGAGACTTGAACTCCAAAATGATATACCATCACTACAGCTGAGATCAAATGACAACTTGCATTCAAATAGTAAGGTAATTGGATCTATCTTTATAAGAGGAGCTGCAGAGTCGTGTGCAGAGGGTATGGATATAGGCGGGGAAATATTAGGGGTCTGTTTGCAATCAACTTCCCATTTTGAGGTCCCAGGTCACTTATTCCATAAATGGTGAAAGAACCAAACACAAGAAGGAAGAACTATAATGAGACATGACTGCAGGATTTTGGGAGTAGAGGCCACTGATGAGAAAGCAATACCTTAAAAGCATCCAACACAGGAAAACCAAAACAATGAGGTAAGAGCCAGCATCATTCTATGCTGCCCGGTTGCAACTCCAAGATGGTTCTGCCAATGGCCTCTTCACCTACAACCCCTTCAGGAGCCGGTCCTAGGTTTGGCTGTCCCAGGCTCAGAGGCTACCTGAGCCATCACTTCCTCTGTCACCACAGGTGAGCACAACACTCAGCTCTGCTTTTGCATCAGTGCTTTTCTTCCAAGGAGTTATTTAATAAGAGGAAAAGCAATTGCTTTACAAAAATAAAAAGCCACAGCACTAATACATTTTGAAAGCCTCCTTGAAAAGGTGTAAAGAACCCTGCCAAAAACAAAGTGAGAAGTGGTGAAACCATTCAGACCCCTTCAACCACATGGACCAAGATGGCACAGGCCACTTCGTGGAGAGGACCATGCCCAGAGCCCCACATCAGGAGCCATGGAGACCTCGGGCCTTGCCCAAGAGCACCTTTCCCATACCTTCTCCCTTGGACCTTTTCTCCTCTAACCTCACACCCACTTAGCAACAAATACAAGAGAAATATCTGCTTAAATAAAATAATACATTTTATTATTAGCATGTATTCATCCTCCTCATCCTCTCCCTTGCCCCACTCCCCAAAAATCTCATCTCTCATGTTGATTTTCTCATCTCTTCCATATACCACACAACTGGGTAAATAAGTTTTATGTTCAATCTTTCAACAGGGGTTATTCAATTTACTCAGGCCAACATGAATATTTCTCCTTGGTTTCCATGACAACCTCTCAGTTCGTTCAGTCTTCATATAAATGAGTTATTGCTTTTATGTTCTCATACCCTAAGACAATAGGGAAATTAACATAATGTGGTCATACTAAAAAAAAAAAAAAGGAAAACAATCAAAATCCTCATATCCTCCCCAGAAATTCATAGATAGCTCTTGGTGAAAAAGAACCAAAGAGAAATGAGGCCTTCCCATCTGACAACACTGTTAACATTATAGATTTCATTTCAGATGAATTTAAATGAAGCCACATGATAATGGGCTTTTTTAAAAGTGTACAGACAGAGAACCAGAGAGAAAGGGAAAGTTGTAAGGCCAAGTGCACTAGCAGGTCATATGTCTTCCCACACGTCCATTATACCCCGGGTCCTGCCCGCAGCTCCCGCGTTCCTGCCCCAGGACCCCCACGCATGCTGTTCCCCATGCGATGGATGTCCTTCCCATTATTTTCACCATGTGTCTTTACTCAGCTATCTTGTACTAACCTGTCTCAGCTCAGAAAATCTATGTCCGAAGGTAATCAGGCTTTGCCATTCCTCCTGTGCATACTCACACGTTTGTCCCTCTCTGCTGAGTAGGCCCAGAGGCAGATCCTGAGAGAAGGCAGGTGGCTTATTTGGTAAGTGATTGTGGAAAACAGTGGGACCTATGGAAAGTGAGATAGAAGTGAGGAAGCCACCCAGGCATATCAGGAAACAGGTATCCCAGCAGAGACACCTGAGAGGCAGCCAGGGCAGGGCCAGCCTAGGCTAAGCAGGTGGGTGGGACAGCTGCTCTCAATGCTGGCCGGTGGGAACGTTCCTGGGTGTTCACTCTGCTCTTTCAGCCTGCTCCACAGGGCCTGGTGTGCTCCAGTGGCACAGGGCAGGGTCAGTAACACTGAGCACCAAGCAACGTGGCCATACACCAGTGGCACCCACTTCCTTCCTGCGAACAATGGTATTATCCCTGGGGACTGGAGACCAGGGAAGGAGAAGATAAGAAGTGCAAGTCCAAGGCAGGAAAAATGAAGAGAGCCCACAGTGACACATGTGTCCCCACGTTCACAGCAGCACAACTCACAATAGCTAAGTCTTGACAGCAGCCTATATGTCCATCAACAGATGCGTGGATAAAGAAAAACATGCCATTTATACACAGAGGAGTAGTACTCATTCATAAAGAATAAATTTGAGTTATTTTTAAAATATGGGTTCACCTTGAAACAATAATGTTAAGTGAACTATATCAGACCCACAAGCATAAACAGCGCCTAGCTTCTCTTATATGAGAAACAAAGTGTAAAACACTTAAAGAGAAAAATAAAGGAACGATAATGGGAAACAGGGAGATAAATCTTTTGCAAAGGGAAAGGCAATCTAGAGATTGAGGGAGGTGAGGGAGAAGGAAAAGAATGAAGATGTGTCATGTATACACGCCAGCTCCACACCATGAATGTAATCATCATACACTGAAAACATGTACTAATAAAAAAAAAATAAAATGATAAAAAATGAAGATGAAACCATCAGAGAAAAAAGATGTTAATAGCCCAAATGAGGAGGATGCATGAAAACAGAAGAAAATGACAAATGTGAAGACATCAAGAGCCTGACAAATGTGAAGACTCTGGGCTGGTGTGATGGTTTATGTCTAGAGGTCCCCCAAAGGCTCATGCAGGGTGGACTCCTAGAATTGTTAATTGACTCAAGGTGCTACACGTGCCCTGGGGTGGCTCAGCGGCTCGCAATCTAAGCAAGGGACAGAGGCTCGCTCTTCCTCCTCCCTTTTTGCTCTTGCTGTGCTCGCTGTCTGCTGATGCCGTGAGCTGCTTCCTTCTGCTGTATGCCACGCTGCCTTGGAGCCAGCTGAGTGTGGTGACACACAAGCTGTAAGCTAAATAAATCTTTCTTTCTCTAATAATGGATGTCAGATATTTTGACCCAGCAATGAGAAAAAAGTAACCAAGGTACTAGGGTGATGGAAGGGGCATTAGGGAGCATGTTGTAGTCAAAGCATAGAAGACCATGGTAGAAGAGAAGTGTCTACACTCCTTCCTGCCATCCTAGTAACTTCCCCATCACCTCTCATGATGGCCAGGGCTATACCAGGTAGACAGTCCAATTCAGACAAATTCTACTTCATATGCAAAAGGGGATCCATCTTTGGTCCCAAGTGTAGGAGTGGCCATTCCTTCATTGAATTCATGATGATCTCCCCCTCTGTTTCTTGAACTTAAGCTTCTTGACCACTCCTATTGGAGAAAGTAATTTAGTTACCCATTGATGGAGAAATGGCTCATTAAGAAATGCTATCTCCATTCAATCAAATATTATGAAGCCACTAAAAGCTATGCCTGCTTAGGGGTAAGTGTTCATAATGACACTGTCTGTAACTGGATGATAGTGGTAAACATCAATCCAGCATGTGAAATATTGATTGTCTCCCATACAAGGAAGAAAGTCCAACAGAAGCAAAAATCTTCGGTTCTGTGCTCAGCATCTGGACCCATGCCCAGCACAGAATTATCCTGTACCCAACAAGATACAATTTTCAATATCTATGTATCAGGATTCCCTCAAGGAACAGATCCATATAAAATGTAGGTTATATATATGACATGTAAAGGATTTGTAGAGGAAGCCTCACAGCGGCTACCTGCAGAGAGGCAAGGGTGGAGGAGCGCAAGAGGGCCCCCTGCCTTGCAGAGATGGACCTGCAGGACCCGGGCCAAGATCGGAGGCTGGGAGCTCACTGCAGAGTCCGCGCAGATCACGACCAGGAAGCTGAAGGAGCTGTGACAGAAGGCTGAAGAGCCT
>PVKN010012343.1:0-20844 GCA_004027915.1 Capromys pilorides
CCCATTGAACAGATTCTCTCCCTTTTGCAGAAGGAGAGCAAATGAAAGTAGAACATGTGTGGATTGCATTAGAATCTCAGTCAGATAAAAACAATTAACTAATACAAAAACCCTACAATTTAACACAACTGACACATTTCCAAAATAAAATCTTGGAGTTGTAAAAATCTTTTAGCCTTGGAGAAATTGTGAACATTATATTACAAAGCAGAACAGAGTACACCTGCAGCTGCTAAAGAGAACTAAGCCCAACACTACAGAGTCTGCGGTTTCTTACCGAAGCAGGTTCCAAATTATATCCAGAAAGAACAGGCAGATATTCTGCACACTGAAAGCTGAAACACAATAAGAGAATTTTATCCCTAGACACGAAGACTAAATACACAGTATCTAAGACCTGAAATTCTATTCAAGGTTTAGTCTTTTGTTTAAGGCATTGTTCACATTTACAATGAGATCCTGTCAGTTACAACTTAGTGATAGTGACAGATCTTGCTAACTGACTGCCTAACATCCATCTTCCCTTTTCTTTCTGATTATAGAAGCCAATTTGCAGTAGGGACAGCAATGTTTCAATGTTCCAAGATTCTCACTTCATCTAAGAGTGATCATATGACCCAGTTCTACCTTAAATGGAGATCAGTTGGAGGCACTGCCCTGGAATCTTATTGAAAGAGTAGATCTGAAACAATGTCCCCATTTCTCTTACTCCTTTGTAGAAGAGCAAAAAGAAACCCCAAACAGATGCAGCATTATAAAGGCTTTAGAAATCAGCCCGGGCGTTTTGAAATTAGTAAGAGGGCACAAAGAAGTTATAGGCTCTAAAACTGTACAGAAAAAAAGGGTGGCAATGAAAAATAAAATCATGAAAATAGAAGGTATGGGGACCTTTGAGCTTGTCATAAACAACTTCTCTTAAGTTCTATCTTGTATCCACTAAATAAATAGAAACAAAATTCTATGTCCTCTCTTGAATTGGAGAAAGGGAAATATTTCTTTATAACACTTTTATTAAATAATAATTTGAATGCTCAATATATTGATTCTTGAAGATTATTTTTCTGGGCCAAATCTAGGTGAATCACAATTCTAGTCGAGAGGTCTTCATAAACAACATAGAAATCCAAAGTTTCCTCTGAATAATGGCTCCACAGGAACTAGTGGGGGGTTTGAGTGCCCTGATTAAAATGAATACTGAATTGCTGTTTTTATTCTCCTGAAGTGCAGTTGTTAGTTGTTGGTCATCAGCAGTGTATAAGTTGGTACAAACATCTCAGATCTCTAGAAATGTTTTTTTTTTTTTATCCCAGAGCTTTTATATTTAAAATCTGAGATGTTAAACCATGCTAAAGAGAAAAATAACATCCAATTTTAACTTTTAATTTAAAAGCTTCATCTAAGTCTCCATTTCATTTATAAAGAGTTCAAGCATAAACAAGGATAGGGCAAGAGTCAGAATGGTAAAATTTCCTTTAATTTGGAAGGATCAAACTATTTTTTGCCTCTCTTTTAGGAAGATGCATCCATAAGTTTTAGCATATTTTGTAAAATCTCACCAGCTGATAATAACTATGTGGGAATCAGGTAAACCACAATGTTTTACTAAAATCCCACAGAGCGAAATTTGTCTGTGGCACAGGGGTAGAGTAGCACTTCTCAAACTTAAATGTGCAATATGAATCACCCAAGCATCTCATTAAAATACAGGCCCTGATTTAGCAGATGACACTTGAAATCCTGCATTTCTAATAAGGCCCTGAGTGAACATAATGAAGATGATCTATGAACCACACTTTGAGCAACCAGAGAGTAGACCACAGCCCAACTGGGCTGTTCATCAGGATCACTTAGAGTTCTTTTTTAAAAAACATCTTGGGTAGCATTCTAGTGCTGCAGAATCAGAATCTCCAGGAATGAAGGGTAGGAGTTTGCATTATTAGCCATCTCCCCAGGCAATTCGCATTCAGCCATGAGATGCACCTGTCTGCAATGACTAGCACAGCATGTCTCAGAATGTGGCTGTTGAAACCCCTGACTCAGAATCACCTGAGGAGCCTGATGACCATGCAGACACCTCTCTGCTGTCTGGGCATTAGGCAGCAGGGTAGAGGGAGAGGAAATTCTAAGGAGGTAGTACAAAATGGGAGGCTGACGTCACTTCAACTCCCACCTGGCAGGAGTAGAGAAGGCCAATTCTTCTGGAAGTGACAGCATGGAGCATACCTCCCACTGCCTGACCACCTGCACCTCTTCCTTCTCTTTCTCTCCCTGGCAACTCTGGCAGACAACTCCACCCCTCATGGATTGCTGGGGGCCCTGGTTTAAGAGAAATAAAGAAAAGAATTTGAGGATTGAAGAGAAAAATTAAGTGAAACTATGGGAATTATAAACATCCATAAACTTCAGTATATATTGCAATCCAGTCCAATGGGAAATGAACAAATGCCTATTTTAATATATGTATTTGATGAAACAACACATAGTTCTGCTCAAAAAGTATGTTCCAACTGGATAAAATTGCATCCATGTTCAGAAAAGCATAGAGAAGGCTGTGGCTCGTATTAATCCTCACGTGGCAGAATTTAAGATAATGATTTCCTCACTAATTCAATAATCTGTGTTGTTCAAAAGTTTCACACTAGGCATGTATTATTTATACAATCATAATTAATAATAAAGTTAATTTCATTTGAAAAAATAAGAGGTCATAGTTATAAAATACTATAGGAGGCAGATAAGGAGGGATCCAGCCCCTTCCTTCCAGAAGCTCACAAACACAGTAATCAGAATCATAAATGCTTTTGGAGGTGTAGAGATATGCAAATAAATGATCCGACAACAGATGTCCAAACTGCATTTGCCTGCAGGGAGTAGTATTTGGCCCCAAAGTGCAGGAATGTATTACAAATGTGTGCCATTGAGTACATACCTGAAGTGGAGTTTGGTAAAGCTAGAAAACATATCAATGTTAATTAATATGAGTAAAATTGATTTGAAGAGAAGTGTATGTAGCAGAAGAATCTAGAAAAAGCAAATATAATGTTACAGGAACACAGCATGCTATAACAATGGTGTGAGCCCACAGCTCTGTGGGAAATTAAGCAGATAAAGTTGAAACCTTGTCAAAGGTGGAGCCATTCCTGGTGTCCCTGATGTCATCAACTAGCCTGGGCCTTTGCTTTAGTAGAAATAGAAATTAAAACTAAAGCACAAATTCACTGGAAAAGTGCTCCAGCTTAGGTAACTGTTACTGTGCATTATAGAGTCCAGGGACAGGTTTCCAAGTTCTTGAGTATAAGAAACTGAATTGGATGTAATATATGATTGTGAGAAAACAGCTGTAAAATTTGTTAAGACAAAAGTACACTTGGAGTGAGCAGTGTCACACCACCCAATAAAAAGGCACAAGCATCACGGGCATAAGATCTAGAGTTTAAGAGCCCCACCTGCTTTACAATGTTGTCCATTGAGGTCCTTCAGAGCGTGATTGACAGGGTCTGAGTCACGTCCACTGTGCGTGTCATCTTACATACTTCATTCAGTTATGATTATATGTATAACTGCAGTCTGTATACATAAACTTTCAATGAGCTGCAGGGGAAGGAAGGTTACTTTAAGTCATACAGAGAGAGCAATAGAGGTCTAATGCATCTGTGTCTTGGATTGGAATTTTCCCAGTGGGCTTAGGGATGTTTGTTTCCCTTTATCCCACCCAATATGTGGTAAACTCTGAGGTAGGGTTGAGGATTGGCCTTGGAGTGGTTCCCAAATTCAAGGGATTAGAGGGAAGTGGTTTCACAACAAGTGGAGGGAGCCCTCTTATAATCCCCAATTGTGCTATCTATATTATTCCTCCCTGAGAGATATGATGTTTGAAAATCTATAAGGCATGCTGAGGAGGGGATTATCTGTCCTCTACGCTTTCTGCTAAATAGGGCACTGACTTACTTGTGAAGATACCAAAGAACTCTCATCCTGTCTAATCTAGGGGGCTAAGGCAACTGTATTCCACCTCTAGGGATTCACTGGTGAGTTCTAGATATCCAGGCAGGTTTTGGTCTTTGGTTTGAATCATCGTCTATACTTTAATGACTGCTACGTGAGAGGAAACAAGTAACTAAGAGATTAAGTCTGCATAGTCCAACTAGTTTGGATTATGACAAGCATTAGTAGTAGCCTGACCAAGAGAAGCGAACAGAATACCCAATTTGACCATGATCCTCATAATTCAATTAATTTCTAGCACATCATAGAAGCACAGTTGGCTAGCTTTTGTGCTCCATCTCTCACTCTTCCAGACTGATAGACATAAAAACAGTACTCTCTGTTCATCATCTGCTGTAGAGACAAACCTTTAGCTACAAAAGAGATTCCCAGGCCAGTGAATAAGAACAGTCTAAAGGAAGACATTCTGAGACTGGATGTGGTGGCATGTGCCTGTAATCCCAGCTCTTGGGAGGCTGTAAACAGGCGGATCACTATGAGTCCAATTTAGTAGTGAGACCCTGAACACCCTATAGACCCTTCCCTAAAAATACAAAAAATAAAAAATAAAATTAATAAAAAAATAAAGGAAGACATTCTGTACTTTGGGGCAAGAGTCTCAAAAGTGATATCACATTGTTAGTTGTGTCAAGAGAGAGCAGAAATAGCTGAACAAGATATGCAAGGAAAAACCCTATTCCCAGGATGACAACTAACTTTCCCTTTTCATCTAGAGTGAGTCGACCAGCTTATTGTCTGACTTAGAAGGATTGGAGTGTTTTTCTTCTTGAAAAGAAACTTAAAGCCAGCCACTTGCTCATAGGTGTATGAAGTTTGTGGTCTCTTTTCTTTGTTTGCTGGTGCCTTGCGTGGTTTCAGTTTTACCCTAGAAGTTACTAATCTATCCTCTGTCCCTTGATGGAAGAATGTGTGATTAAAAGGGTTGTGCAAATGGCTTTCCCATTTGGGAGTGAGTTGGTCCCAGGGCCTCCTTCCAGATCGTTATTGGAACTGGTTGTTAGGGCAGATTTTGGACAGAAGAACTGTTGTTAGTCCCTGGGAAAAGAAGAACTATGTTCCAACATTTCAGAAGAGCCTGTTGAAAGATTCCTAGATGGGTAACATGTTGGAAGAAGTGGGAAATCTCAGTGTCAGGAAGGATGTAAGATGGCAGGAAGGGTTTCTCATAGGATATCTTAAAAGGGATAAGATTAAGTTTGCATTTGGGGGTTGTCTAGCACCTTACCGTGGAAGGTTAGGACCTAGGAAAAGGCTCCTCTATCTGAAACTAAAAATACTTCCCTCTGACATCCACAGTTACCTAAAGTTTTTCCAAAGTGATAGGGATGTACTTGTGTGAGGGCTACATGGGCTACCTGAGGCACCTTAAGTCAGTCTCAAAGCATTCTTCCCCTATCACCAAGGTGGTGAGTGACCTTGCCCGCTCTGGAAATGAAGGCAGTTCCTGCTCCAGTGCCAAGAGTTCTCACCTGCATCCAGAGTGGCTTGGCAAGAATTTGGTGACCTTTGAGGGCACTCTTTTGCCCCATGCCCCAATTGTTTGCACTTGATGCACCTAGACTTGCTTCCATTAGCCTTTGGGTTACTCCTATTCCCCTTGGTACCATGACCTCTGTTATAGTCTTATTCCATCCAGGAGAGCCAGCTCAACTTTAGCGTGCCTTTTCTACTTAATATATTTTTCCCCTCCTCTAGGTCATGGCTGTTGAAGACCTTGAAAGCCAAATCAAACGATTGATTTATCCCCATTTGTGGGCCTGTTGAAATTTTCGGAGCATCTCTCTAAATGTCTTCTGGAGCTGACAATCTAGTAAAGCTCGCCAGGATCATTTGGCCCTCTTTTGACTCTAGATCTAAATTAGTTTATCTGCATTGAATCTTGTTGTTTATTAGTTACCATATCTTTTATTTAGACTAAATTAGTATAATAAAGCATCAGTTAGAAAACCAATAGAACACAATTTTGTGTAACAACTGCTTGTTTGTATTTTAGATACTGAAACCATTTCATCAGCAAGTAGCTTCATTTTTCCTCATGCATTCCTTTCAAATTTCGTGTTTGATAACATCAGGACATGAAAAAAGTGAACTTACATGTTGGTTATTCTGGAAGCAGAAATTCAGCCCACTAAGTAACGAGAGGCAATATCTGTAGCCAGATTTTTAAATAAAAATAACAAAATCAGTGACTATTCGTTAACTACATAGGCTGCATACTTTTTAAATACTTCAAATAAGTCATTTAATGTTCAGATCTGGTGTTACCATCAACTAACAGTAGTACAGACATTATTTTAACTCTGAATGAGGCAGAGCCTTAATAAGTAGATGTAAATGTAGTAACAAGTTTTCTCTTTGGATGTGTATTTTCTGTCTACATCTACTCCCTTTATACAAGAAATTAGAGCACCTCTTCATGTTAATATAATGCATAGGATCTTTTTTATAGCAGTCACCTTTTATTGAGCATTAATTCTCAATTAGGCTATGAACAAATTGAGCCATGATTAAGTTGTTTACAGATGGGAGCAGGATGAAGCAGTCACAGGTTAGAGTGCAGAGTGTGCCCTCAACACTGGCCCCTTTTCAGTGGTACTTGTGTCACCACTCACGTTTGAGCTCCTTGTAAGAAAGGTATTAGTTGAAAAGCATGTAGGCTGCCAGTACCATGTTCAGCCCAGCGATGCTCCCTTTCTTTATGTTGTGCTTGCTGTAATACTAGTTGTAACCTCTCTGAAGTGCTCCACCAATGCCCATGGAGAGAAATCCCACATGAGTATCCAGCTGGGCAACTCCCTACTTTCACATCCAAGTCTCCTCTCTTTCAGTGGTATAAAAGAAGCCATCTTGGAGTCCTGATGTTTGCTATAGTGGACATAAGATCTTTTTGAGCAATTGTTGGAAACCCATCACTATCCTGACTGCTAGTCCTGAGCTTGTCATAATTTATGAGCTTGTGCATGCCATCATACATACCACTAAGATGGCCTGAAGATATAACCTCCATTTGGATTCCCCAGCCCATGCTATAGCTCCATTCGAACTCTTCTTGGTTTGCCAATAACATCATGGTTGGCGGATTACCACTAGATGTGGCCCCCAAAGACCTCATCATTGGCTTGTCTTGAAGCATTTATATCTTCTATCTTTCTATCACTGTGCAGAAAGAAGCCAGCATAAAGAGGATATCTTGCAAAGTCAGGCTGAAGGCCATCAACAGAGTATAGAATCCATCAGCAAACTTTTCTGGCTACTCAGAAGTTTTCTCGTTTCTCTGCATTGTTAGATTTCTATGACTGAAACAGAAACACAAGCTCAAAAGCATCATCTGTTTCCACCACTGCTCAAAGAGGTATGATGTTTGTGGGCTTAGATGTTGTGTTTCCTGAGTCCAGAGCCTTATGGATCTAGTGTGGACTGAGCTCAAGGGTTGTCCCTTTCTGCTGGGAGGGCTGACAGTGCGAGTTGGTAAGGAGGTACTCATTTAGGGGGAGAGGCTGAAAAGAGAAACATTGGTTCCTGAAGAGGGGGTCAGCTCTATAGCAGGGCTGGCAAAGATCAATCTTTTAACACAGAACCATGAAGGCTTAGGCATTGGGTACCTTCAAACATTCAGAGGAAATATTCAAGTATGGAGTTAGGTAGAATGGAAAAAGTGTTCCCCATGATGGGTCTGTGGACAGAAGTAAGAATTATGTTGTAGAAATCTCACAGGGTATCTGCTAGGTTGGGCCCTGTCCTTTTTCAACCCCAAGATGTCCCTAGTAGTGCTGAACTCCTGGGGATTCTGGAGTCAGTGGTATCTTGTCTTACATGGCACCAGTGCCACTTCTTTTAAGCTTCTGGGTTTCCACCTTGAGCCATAGCCTATTTCCCAGGCAGGGTTCTGGTGCCAGGGTCACAGTACTAGATGGATGCCCTAGATGCCCTTAGACTATAATCAAATTGCCTAACATTATGATAGGTCTATCCTAAGGATGAGTAGTAAAAAGTAAGTTAGCTTCAAATGCTAAGAGGGAAACTGGTGTTGCCCCTCTGAGAAATCTCAATAAAAGCCCAAGAAACCCTCTTCCATTCAGCTTGAATTAGTTGCCTGTGTGGGTACTGTTTATGGGCCCTTGAACCAAAAGAAAAAAAATTAATAAATTATCCTCAGTTATGACCTACTATCTGGGGGCTCTGTGTTCCAATAAGTTTGAGCTTCAGCCCTTGACAGGAGAGTGAAGTGGGGCTTGCTCCTCTGCAGAGAGCTGAAGTAAATATTATGAATGAGGAGCCTGTAAGGTGGATGTTTTAAAGTTGATGATAGGATGAGACCCTGAAGGGAGCACCAGGATGAGCCCTATAAAGAGTGTGATGCAGCTACTGTCCTGGAGAAGGTAGAATGTGGATCCTCCTGCCACCAATAGCCTGGATGGAACCTGCCTTTAAAACTTGAACTTAAGTAAACATGAGATGGGATTCCATCCTTATTTGTGTTTCCTAAGCAAGTGGAATTTTCAGAGTCTTATCTAACCCAGGGACAGGGTATTGTGCTGACCTAAAGGAATAACTACTGAGGCCACTAGATCTCCTAGAGAGTGCCTCCTGACATCACTTTCCATTCTGACTAGAGGGAGCAAGTGCCTCTTAATCTTCACTGTAAGCAGTCACTTTTCTAGGGGATCAGAAAACTAAATGCTAAAAACAAATCCTTAAGCTGTAGAGGTTCGTGGGAACAGAAGTTTGCACAAACATAGAATATACACCTGCAGAGTACATGGGAATTGCCTTGCTCCCTTCACAGCCTAGAAATGATTTTCCCTTAAGTGGATTATCCTATTACAAGAGTCTTCAGACAGTAGATGCCCTGACAGCTCTTAACTGTCTGACCTGTGCCCACAGTGAATGACCAAAGACACAAAGAGGGTAAAAAGAGACAAAAAAAAATAAAATTTTCCCAAAGGAGTCTTATCTCTTGGCTGGCTTTGCCAAGATGTTACTGTATATTATAGGGTCCAGAGACAGGTTTCCAGAATTGGTGAAGCACACATTGGCAGGCAACAGTGGCATAGTTTATTAAAGCAAATATTCTTGATGGGTGTATGCTTGCACCAGCAAAAGAAAATGGCATGGGTTTTGAGGGTGTAAAGTGTAAAGGTTTAAATATTCCACCTGGTTTCAGGCACTTCATATGATGGAAGCTTGTCCTTCAGAACATGATTGATAGCATGATTGACAGGGTGCTGTTTCCCATCCATTGTATCTATGGCACAAGTCATTGTTCTATATTGTACTCTGTTATAATTATATGTATAAGATAGAATCCATATTCATGAATTTTCAATCAGCTTCAGAAGAAGTAAGGTTACTCCTCATCATGGAACGAGGACCAGAGAGGTCTAGCACATCTGTCTCTTGGTTTGGAATTTTCCTGTGTGATTATAGGCTCTTCATTTCTCTTCTCAACCGTCATGTTGAACCCTGCTGGGATCAGGAGTTGGCCCTTGGGTGTTGTCCAAGTTAGATAAATGAAGGAAAATGATTTCCCCAGAGAACAAAAGAGAATGGTCCCACAAGCCCCAACTGTTTTGTCCTTATTAGCTAGAGGAGACACACTCTGGGGACTCTGATTGGCTACTCACAAATGTGGGATCTGGTTGCCCATTATTTCAATGCTGGTATCATGGTTCTGGAATCTTTATGGCTGGGGAATGGCTTCATTCTCAGGAAAAGATTGTCTCTGTGGTAGGTGCAGTCATATAAGCCTCCACCTTTTCTGAAACCCAGATGATCACACTTTGGGGATAATGGCTGTAGGCTTTTTGGTATAGTTGAGTGTTCCTGAAAACCTCTTAAAACCTTTTATCTTGGTTTCCTCAGTACAGAAGGAGGACAAGATCCTGTAAATTCAGGGAAAATTGACTCCACCTGGCCAGCTTTAGACACTCCCTAAGTGCTCAACATATTCCTTGAAGAGATGAGAAGAGAATTGACTCAGATTTACAGTAACACAGGGTACCAAATAAATATCAAGCTTTGTTCTGCTTTTAGTTACCAACATTGGGCATCTCTAATCCAACTGAAGAGTCATAGTTCATAGAAACAATGGTTTTTAAATCCCTGACTGTCCTAGAAGAAAACACAAATCTTGTTTTTAATGAGTTCTAGGTAAGGGTTCAGGATTCTTCCTGTTTCTTGTTACTATGGTTGTTCCTATGCCATTACTACATCACTGGAACTTCTCCATCACAGTACTAAAATTGCAAAGGAATTGCTATAACCAAGGAAATTAAATGGTAACTAATCTTGGCATAATGATTGATGTAGAAGACTAGCAGGGCTTTGTCCAATGGATGAAAGAGAAATACAGGAAGAGAAAAATCTAGGATTAACACAACCTTCTTACTTGGAAACATCTTGGGCTCTGCAGAGCTTTGGCATCTCCCACTGATTTTAGTGTGGTCGTGAAAAATAACAAACTAAATATGACTTCGTATTGTCTCAATCTTCTACAGAAAGCATGGGAAGAAAAAAAGAAGAAATTCAGATAAAGCCACCTGAAGAGAGGCAGGAAAGTTAATGAATGTAAATAATTCTAAGATTTTAAAAGCCAGGTAAGCAAAACTGCCTTTAATTTCAAGTTTCTGAACTTGTACTTCTATGTACCTATCACAACACGAAGAGATTTTTTTACACTGACACACACACACACACACACACACACACACACACACACACATTTAAAACACAAGTGCTTCAACATTTATGAAGCCTCTTTTTAACAGCCATAGATAAAAAAAACAGTAAAAGGAAGAGTTTCACTGTGGAGCTTGACGATGCACTTTTGCCCTCAGGGCAATCTTAAGCACCTTAGGACTAGGGGAGAGAAAGCCACAACTTCACATCAAGCTTTCCTGTAATTCGTTTCTTACCACTGTGCTATCTTTTGAGAAATAAGATTAAAAGTGAAATATGTCTGGGAGATAGGAATGGGACTGGAAGAGGGGAGGAGATGGAGGACATTAAGTGGAGGCAAGTGAGTATAGCACAATGTCAGGACAAGTGGGCCTGTGACCAGCTCTGGGTCATACTGTGGTTGCCTTCATCTGGATGCTCAGTATGTAGAGAGTCACCAGGGCAGTTACCATGCCTAAGGCTAACTTTATTACTAGCAATAGTAAGTTTACTAGGTTCTGTGCAATGACTTTGAAAATATGTGTGATTAAGATTCAATAACTAAAATCAAAAGAAGCACCTCATAGGAGGAAATGCTTGCTCACAAATAGGAGACGAAAGAAATACTAACTTATTTATCATCAATGTTAATTATATATGAGTGTTGTTTTGGTTTAAAAGAAGGTTACACCTAGGGAACTTTGCTACTATTTTTGTGTGTGTGTGTGTGTGTGTCTCTAAGGATTAGAGATCTGAAGCACCTGAATAGTTCTCCTGTGGAAACTGCCAGTTTAGCAATAATTCTGCAGGCAACATCAACCTAAAAAATTGCTATAGATAAAAATTACTCTATATTAATACTCTGAAGTTCTTTTTTTCAAACATCTCAGATGATATCTCCTAAAAGTTGCACCAAAAACTGCTAAATTGACCTGTCAGTTTAAGGGTTGTTATGGTTTATGTCTAGTTTTCCCCCCAAAGCCTCATGCAATCATGGGGCAGGGACTTCTAGAGTTTGAGACTTGACTCATGATCTAGTGGGATTATCAGTACTGTTTTACTAGTGATGGGACTATGGGTCTGAGTACTTCTGGAATTATGGGTGTAGCCTAAGGCAGATAGGCTGAGGTGGAGAGCCTGAATGTAATATAAAGAGAGACAGAGAGACAGACTCACACTATTGCTGTTTACTTCCCTGGTTGTTCCATTGCCTCTGTGACCATTTTATTGCTGTTCCACCACCATGAACTGCTGCTCTCTGTCATGTGCCTCTCTGCCTTGGGTCCAGCTGAGTATGGACTGAATCCTCCAGTAACTGTGAGCTAAATAAACCCTTCCTTCCTTCATTTTGGGTGTCAGGTATTTGTCCCAGCAATGGGAGAAGAGTAACTAAGATAGAATTTGGTACCAGAGAAGTGAAGTTGTTGCTGTGACTAACCTGACCATGTGGATTACAAGCTTTTGGGAATGGTTCATGGGAAGAGATAGGAAAGGTTCAGAGATGTAGCCTATAAGTAAAGCACTGAAAAAGCTTTGGCTGTTCTGTGGAGGAGATTCTGGTCAGAACTCAGACCAGAAGACTGACAGAAGGCCTTCCTGTAAAGCCCAGGTTGAGGAGGTTTCTGCTGGGAAAAAGGACAGCAATGGTTTTTGGACTCCAGATGATTTGTGCTATGGCTTGGCTGAAAGTCTGTCAGAATTTTGCTCATGCCCAGAGACTTTGCCTAAGACTGAGATTAAGCATGGCAGACTGATTAATCTTTGAAGACATATTTCAAAGCAACAAACTATTGGAGCAGTGGCATGGTTGTTATTGTTGGCTTTTAGCCAGATTTATGTTGAAAATCAAGAGCCAAGAGTCAAGCAGGATGATTTAAAATATTGTGACTTTGGCCAGGAAAGAAGCACCAGGACAGCTGTGGACTGCAAAGATGGAGCTGAAAGGATCTCCATTGCTAGGAAGGAACCAGAGAATCAAAAGAATGGCCTAAGGGCATCACAAGAGGTGGCAGCTCTCTTCCCTTTGGAGTCCCAGAATTGCAAAGGAGAGAGGATTTGCCTTGAGAAGAAAACCAAAGAGACCCAAGTACCAGAATGGAGGCAGTGGCAAAACCAGGTTCCAAAATGGTGCTGGCATGGAGAATTTGTTCCTCGGAATCAAGGTCAGAGTGTTCATCAATTCAGGCACTCCACCCCTACAACCAAGAGAGAAGGAAGCCTGGATACTGCTCCAGCTGGCAGCAGACCTTGGCATTATCCACATGACATTGGTTTTAGGCACATTCAGAATGCAAGAGTTGTTAGGTTAAGAAGGCTTCCACCTCGATGTTAGAAGAAGGCCTGGGAGGCCAGGCAGTGTGCCCCTGAGAGGGCAGTGTGTGAAGCAGAGTGAGAAGCCTATTCAGTGGAACCCCAGAAGTTTAGAAAAGCCAGAAATATAGATCATCTAAGGGAAACTGCAAAGAGGGAGCAAATCTGGCCTATGAGAGAAGCCATGGAAACTGTCACCAAGAGTGCTGTAGGGTTGGAGCCATGTAAGACCTTTGGAGCTCACAATTCAGTGCAGACTGCTTTGGATGTTCCAGTTTGAACTATGGGATTTAATGTTTACCTTGCTGGAGTTTGGACATGTGTTGGTCCCAGTGTTTTGTATTACCCTGTTGTTTGCAACGTTTGTAATGGTAATGTTTATCTTGTGCCTTTGAATGTGGATGCGTTTAATTTTTCTTTAACAGGAGCTCACAGTGAAGAGTTTGCCTTGGATCTTGGAGACTTGGGACTTGGACTTTTCAGCAATGCTGAAACTGTTGGGACTTTGACAACTCTTCAAGATGGACTAAAATGGCTTTTGCACAAAGGGATGTGTATGAGACTTTGGGGGTTCAGGGGTGAAATGCTATGATTTATGTCTAGTTGTCCCCCCAACACCTTATGCAATCATGGGGCGGGGACTTCTGGAGTTTGAGACTTGACTCATGATCCACTAGAATTATGTGTTTTAGTAATGATGGGACTATGGATCTGAGTACTTCTGGATTTATGGGTGTAGCCTAAGGCAGGTAGGCTGAGGTGGAGAGCCTGAATGTAGCATAAAGAGAGACAGAGAGACAGACTCACACTGTTGCTCTCTACTCCCCTGGTTTCCCCATTGCCTCTGTCACCATTTTGTTGCTGTTCCACTGCCATGAACTGCTGCTCTCTGCCATGTGCCTCTCTGCCTTGGATCCAGCCAAGTATGGACTGAATCCTCCAGTAACTGTGAGCGAAATAAAACTTTCTTTCCTTCATTTTGGGTGTAGGGTATTTGTCCTGGCAAGGAGAGAAAAGCAACTAAGACAAGGATCCAAAGATTTACCAGAATCTTTCCAAATTATAGTACATATAATATACATGCTTGGGGAAAATGCTAGATCTTATACTCAATCTCCATTATTTAATTATTGTTCATTAAATTTGGCTGGATAGTCTGGCATCAAGGGACACTGAGACCTTAGCTAACTGAAATGTAGAACCTAAGCTAGCAGCATCCACAATATCCAGGGCCTTGTTGGAAATGCAGAATCCCAGGCTCCAGCCAGACCTGTGGGATCAAAATATTTGAACAAGAACTGTAAGTCATGGGAGTATAATTCGAAGTTTAAGAAGTGCCACTCTGGATTCTCTCCTTTGAGGTCATATCTGTGGGGCTCCAATCTCAGTAGAAATCAGGTTGAGAAGGAGAAGGCTCAACAGAGCTGCAAACACTAACCAAAAATGTAAACATTTCATTAAAAATAGAAGACAAGCATGAACAAAACTTTTTAGAAAAGCTAATAAACCGTGTCCTAAGGTCCAAAGGCAAGTACTACCAGAAGAGTAGCTCTAACCATGAAGTTTGATATTTCAGCACAACCAACCAATGAGCACTATATCTTTCTCATTTGTGGTTTCAGTCTTTCTCTAAAATGCCACATGTTTTTTTGGCAGAATTAGCTCCCAGATTTGCAGTGGGAATCAGACAAGAACATCTTCTCCTTCCTTCGCTTTGAGATGCAAGGATGGGGGCTGGAACAGGCAGCAGGGAGCAATTTAGAGGCCAGGGATAAGCAAAACAAATGAGAAAATGGGTGCCAAAATATGAATGCCAGAGGGAGCATAAGGCCACAAAAAGGGAGAAGTGAGTGATACACTGCCCGGCGCCTGGTACCAGAGTGGCACAAAACAGTAGGGCCTTTAAAATCTTATTTTTAATTGACAAGTAAAAATTATGGATATTTACAATGTAAAAAATATTTTGAAGTAAATATACATTGCGATGTGGGAGGGCCAGGGAGATAGCTCAGGGGCACAAATGCCTTCTTGGCAAGTGCAAGGTCCTGAGTTTGATCCCCAGTTCTGCAAACAAAACAAAACTAAACTAAACAATACATTACGATGTGGCTAAATCAAGCTAATTAATGTATTCTCTCACATTCTTTTTGTTGTTGTTGTAGAGAATACTTGAAATCAACTCTTAAGAAGTATTTCTTTTTTGCATTAAGAATATTTAGAATCAGTTTTCTTAGACATTTTCAAATATACAAAGCTATTATAATTGACAATAGTCACAGCGATGCAGAAAGAGCTTTCAGTGGTTGACTGAGTGTGTCAACTTGAGTAAGAGAATCTCAACTAAATAAGTGCAGCAATTCCACACCCAAGGGTATGGAAGACCCACCCTCAAGCAACTGGTCCCCTGTATGGCATAAAGGGAAAATAAAGAAAGGCAGATATGCTTCCATTTATTCAGAGAAACTCCAGTCTTTGCCTTTACCTTGGACATCATATCCTGGATGCCAGCACAGATCTTTCAGCTTCTGGTGCAGATCCTTCAGCACTCTATTACAGACCCATGGATCTGTGGTATGAACTCACATGGAACACTACAGTGAGCTCCAGATCTTCACCTGGATCCTTCTATCTCCAGTGTGCAGATGCCCTCTATGCTCTTCCACAGTTGACCCTGTGGGCAGCGATTGTAAGCCAATCTTGTAAATTCTTATATATTGGTATATTTTGTATTATATACATTTCTCCAGTAAACACTGACAGATACAGAAATCTTGAACTTATTCTTTAATCTAATAAAAAATCTATGTTTTTTGACCAACATCTGCATAATCTCCTCTGTAGCCACTAGAATCTACCATTCTACTCTCTTCTATGACTGTTTTAGATTCTGTATACAAGTAAAATCAGGCAGTATTTGTCTTTCTGTGATGTCTCATGTTAACATAATATCTTCCAAGGTCATCCATGTTGTTTCAAATGACAATTATCTTTTTTAAAGACTGAATAATATGTGTGTGTGTATGTGTGTGTGTGTGTGTGTGTGTGTGTGTGTGTGTGTGTGTGTACTATATTTCCTTTATCCATCCACTGATGGACAATTATGTTACTTCCATATCTTGGCTATTATGAATAACTAAAAAGAACATGAAAATGCAGGTATCTTGTGTCCTTTGCATAATACATTGTAGTTCTAATCTTATTTTTTGTGGAGCCTCCATGTTTTTCATAATGGCTATTACAGCAGTGGAATCTCAGGTTGGTACTAGAGTATTACCTTGGGATGGAGTAAGTGACCATTGTAGACTAAACTCCCTATTTTTATTTTTTTAGCAGCCAGTGCCTGGTGGTTAGGCTCACTAAAAAAAATAAAAAATAAAAACCTAGAGAAACATTCAACAGATTCAATATGGGAGTGACATAATGAAAGGAGCTGAAAGTTTCATGGAGAAAAATTAGTCAAATATCTGGATAATGCAGTGGATCTTAAAGAGCAAAAATGGATGCAGTCTTGAAAACATAATCCAGAGTGGGATGTTATGTATAAGAGCAGACCTCATCTAAACAATGAAACAGATGTGTTTCTGCCAGTATCGTATTCTTGCATCTTGCCTCTTTCATTCTTTCTGGGATTTCCTCCAAGCCATATTCAAATTATTGGCTTAGTGTCTTTCGACGACTCCTTTAAACATATAAGTTGCAATAAATAGGTTTGTCGCCCTCTGTTAAGGACATTGAATGTGATTATGCACTCTAAAAATTAAACCATCTCCCAGACCCTGAACAATAATGCTCCTGAAACCACTAAAATCCATGTCAACAAACATCAATTCTATCTATCTACAAGGCCAGATGAATATATGTAACACTCTAAAGATATTATAAGAAAGAGTACATTCATTACTAGGAAGAGGGTTACCTAGTAGTGTAGATGATCTCGAATTTTCAAGTCTGAGTTCTTAAAATATTAATTAGGCCACTCTCAGTAGGCTGAGTCAAGAGGACCATTGAGAGTTCAAGACCAGTCTAGGTTACAAACTAAGCTGAAGACTGGCCTGAACTCATAATGAGATCTTGCCTCAAAAAGCCAAAATAAAAAAATAAACAAATAAAAATAAAGCTACTAACATACTAGGGGCAAAAGAGACAATGTTTATTTTTTTTTAAGTGCAGGCTCATTTTATCAAAAATGTTTAATAAGACTGTAATTTATACTACAACTAATATCAAGTTTCTCTTTCATATTTTTAATCTTTCCTTGTTTGAGCTATGTAGAATTTTCCCCAGGTAGTTATCGTACCTACTTTTGTTCTCCATGGATTTCATTCCGTCCAAATGTCTATCCATGACCCTGTTAGTTCAAATGCCTTGCTTTCCAAGAGAATAGAATAGGTAGAAAATAAATGCTCTGACATGGTACTAATACTTAAGAGGTACTAATACTTAAGAGGAAGAATGGGTTTTACCACTGTTATTTAGAATTTTATTTTCTTTGTGGTTCATGTAGCTTAACCAATGACATTGGACCATTAATTTTGAGAAGGGAGAAGGAGGAAGAAACACTGCCCTCACTGCTTTCCTAGAATCTGTCATCTTCATAAGGTTTGTTTGGCACACACAGATGATCCTGGTGATAGTGCAAAACTGAGCTCTGCAGCATGCATTGCCAAATGTTACAGTTCCCATTTAATGTTCACCCTCCACATTACTTGTCAAATTAGAGATGCTAGTAATATCCGTAATTACATGTTGTAAGCAGGGGAGCTGCAGTGTGAAGTGTACTTAGATGCTAATCATACTTCAGGGAAATCCCTAGGAACAATGCATTCAAGCCTCCTCTCCCCTCTGGTTTGCAGGCCAGGCATAGGTTCTTTTGTCCTTCCAATATTTTACCCATAATTTATAAATGTTCCTGATAATTTAGAGTGTTTCTAAAAAGGGAAAATAGAAAGCTGATCCCAAGTGAGCCCGTAGGACTGTTTCCCAGTTTTACCAAGCTTATGTTTTGTTAATGTCATCTTTGCAAAGCATACCAAGCATAAAGGCTTAAGATCTGGGCTATATTCAAGGGTTCATGTGTCTCTACTTCCCATCCAGCCTTCTGACACCACTCTACCCATGCTGCTTCCCCAGCCCCTGCTATTTCCACATGTGCTTTCACCATTGTTTCCTGCTTTATGCATTTAGTGAATACACATTTATTGAACACTTATTGTGTATCTACCACTATATTACAAAGATAAATGATTCTTATCCTCAAAGAATTCACAATAAGGAGATACTGACACATGGAGAAATCATTCTAAGCCATGGTGTAAACTACAATGATGGAGATATAGCCAGTATATCAAAGGAATACCGAGGAGAGGAACCCAAGCTAGACTGAGGAGTGTATGCACGCCCATGTGCCCATGCATATGCATGTATGTTTTGGAGAGAAGAGGGTATGACAGACACTATGCATATACACAAAGAGGTGAAAGTGCCTGGGAATTTGCTCTTATGACTAGCCCTCTTTGCCTCTTATCAAGACCTTTCTCATATATAATCTATGCTATGTCCAAAAATCTTCCACTATGCAATGGAAGTGAAGTTACTATCCATGGTAATACAAAATCCTTGGCTTTCTTCTCCTCTAGTTCCTCTTCACCACTCTCCTACTAATTTTTTGTGAGGAAACCTACTACTAATAAAGTGCTTGTACATGAATCCTCATTTTAGGGCAATAAAATGCCCTGGGTACCTAAATGAAGAAGGGAAAAGTAAAGGAGAGAAATTTTCCTTGAGGGTACTTCTCAGCCAGATCCAGAAAGCGAAGAAAGATCTAGCAATATGAAGAAGAATGGGGGAAGCGAAGAGGGAGTATTCTGGACAAACATTCAGACAGCTTGAACAAAAACATGTTAATGATAAGCAGCCCTGAGCACATAGGGAGCTACAAACACACATATCCTAGAGCATAAATCTGGGGGAAAGATTGCCTACTGATAAGAGAAGTAGGCAGGTACCACCTCCTCAAGAGTTTGATGCATTTGGTGGGCTAGAACCAGCTGGAAGCTGATTGTTAATTACTAAGAAATTGTGTGAGCTGATTGTTAAATTGTAGAAGCTTCAAATTTGCCATAGCAGTTTATTTACATCATGGATATTTGAAAACAATAAAAATCAGGCTCTTTTTTTTAAGGGAATCATTAAGATAAGTTCACTTTTTACCTTACAAGCTGTAGTACAAGGCCACTGATTATTTTTAGTAGTGGAATTATACAGCAAGATTTGCATTTGATATCTAACAACTGGGCAGCTTTGTGAAGAAAGATAAGAGCATGAACTAAAAAAGTTCTAAGAGATATGGATGCAGGAGAGAAAAAGGAATTTGATTAGATTTGGAAAACAATGAACAGGTTAACTTGATAGTTGACTGGATTAGCCACAAACAGAAATTAAGAATATGGAAGGAAAAGTCAATTTGAGTCAGTTTTGTGTTTTTCCTTTGAAATGTTGTATTTCAAAATTTTGATGAACTGAGAAGTTGTATATAAGAATGGAAATCATGGTAGTTTCAGCTACTTAAGAGAAGAAACACTGAGTCCTGACCAGGTACTCTTGGTAACATCTATCTTACCACTGGTGCAATTATTTGTGTTGTGGGATAGCTATTCTGTTCATTTGTACCTGTATTCATAGTTACTTAGGCTTCAAGAAGAAACATAACTCGTCTGAAGGGAAGACTCCTCTGGTCAGACTTGGTAAGCACTATCTGAGTAATTCTATCTGTTCTGGAACTATAGTTCTCTCTTAAGTATTCAAGGCAGCAATCCCAGAATATCACCTAGAATGCTCTTCATGTAGCCCTACCTTAATTACTGGCCCTCTTTTCTCAAACAGGAACATGGACCACAAAATCAGACATCTATTATTTAATTCTTCCCTCCATCAGGTGACTTTCCGGCTTTTCAGAAGAACTGACAAAAAAGTAGAAGACAGCTTTAACTTACTTTCTTCCTACAATGAAGAAGGTAACAATCCCAAGGTCTAGGACTGTCTTCAGCTTTGCAAAATTCCAATATCCTTTCTAAGATCTAAGGAATCTAATCTTTGAAGTTCATGAAGCAGGAGTGACTCTCCCTGCATTCTTTCACTTTATGATATAAATAACATTCACTTGAAGACATAGTTTTCAGCTAAATTCTAAAGACAATTCTAAGCAATATTTAAATAAAGCAAAAGAGTAGACTTGCTTAATTCATATATCTTTATCACCTCCAGGCCCTTCCCTCAGCAGAATTGGAAATGATAAACCAAACACAGACATTTTGAGGCTGAATTTTTAAGTTGAACTTTAATGCCTGCCCAGTATACAGTCATCAAATAAATAGCAAAGAAGTGTTCATCCTTATATTTAAAGTTGAAATCAATTTTTTCTAAACTAATAGCATCTGGGCATATTATTTGTTAGGCATAATAAAATATGAATTTGCAAATGTTTGTGGGTTACCAACAGATAACTTCCACAACAACATAATTGCAGAGTTTAAATGTTATCTTTAATGCTCCCTTTCAATGCATCACTGACATTTAGCCAGCCTAAGAAAAGCATGGGGGGAGAAACACTTCCAGAAGTGCTTTCTAATCCAGACGGACTTTTATTTAAAACTCCAGAATCTCTACACTAACCATAGTTATGTAAAGAATTTTTCCATTTGAATTTCTACATTGTTTTTAAACATTCTGGAAAAAAATGTTTAGAGAAAAGAAATATTCAACACCTAGCTAACTTTCAAACAGTAGACATTCTTTCTTTACTTTCATCTTCATACTTTGCTTAAAAATAACTGAATTTTTTTTTGCCAAAATTTACTCACACAGGAATTAATA
>PVKN010012344.1:0-20841 GCA_004027915.1 Capromys pilorides
GTTCTACTAAGCGTTTTTGTCTTGTTGATGGAATTCCATTTTTTTAAAAGGACCTTGTATTTGTACTTGAATATGCTGTATGAGCTAATATACTCCCGACAGAATAGAACTTCCATTTTTACTAGGCATCAGTGAGAATAATTATTTCTTGCAATATTGTACATCCAAGAAGTGGAAGAAATTTTCACGAATTACTTTGAAGTCTTACTTCTCCCCCTTTACTCACTTATGTTCAACACTGGGTACCAAACACACATTTATTTTCTAACACAGACTCTGACCCTAACTTTCCCTGCCCAGCTGTGGCTCTGGGCAAGTTAGCACTGTGGGCATTTGGAGGGTTTCAGAAGCCAAGCCATGAATATACCCAGGGCATCAACAATAGCTAACTGTCTTGGAAAAGAACTGTGAATATGAACCCAAAATAATGATCTCCCCTTCACCTCCCACTCTGGGTCCTCCACACAGTCTGGCTCCCATAAAATTACCTAGGACAAGGGCCAGAGTAAGGGCAAAAGGCCACAGCACAGGGAGCTGGCTTTGCAAGTTACCTCTGCAGATGACACATCTTACTAGAGTAGACTCGCTGAAGACTGATCCCTTGACCACAACTTTGAGTCCTGCTGGGTCTGAGAGAACCCCTGGAGGTGACAAGCTGTGCCTCGGGTTTCTTCACCTCTGGGAGCCAGAGGCCTTTGCCAGGGACCTCCACTCCCAGTGGACTGGCTGGGAAAAGAGTGTTGAGGCAAGCAGATCCCCTGCCGAGGACTATGGAACTAGATTTCTGCATCGGCTGCCAAGAAGCCGCAGGGATCAGAGCTAAGTCATGTTTACTCAGAACTGGGGAACTGCTGGGACATGTGTTGGAGACACTAGTGGACACTGATCAAGAGAGAAAGAAGAGAATTGAAAAATTAAGGTGTGCCTTAAATGGGGAGCCTCAGGGCTCACACAGGAGGCCCCAGGAATGCAGGTTTCCCAGGGCTGACTTGAGGTCAGCATTCTTAACCCCCTACTCACTTTTTCTGAATTTCCAAGAGACCGCTCCCCATCCTCAATGAAGTCAGGCTGGGCAATGCTAGGAGCAGCGTGTCCCTCAGCTGTGGGCAGTCTGCCAAGGCTGTTCACTGTCTTCCTGCCTCCATGTGCTATGTACTGTTTCCACTTGCTTGTGGCTTGGGAATAAAAAAATTTAAGTGAGCTACAAGAAAAGGCCCAAATTTATGTCTAGAAGTGAACCTTGGAGGTCACTGCAAGGCTCAAAGCATTTATGTTAGCTGCTCTTGGTTGCTATTGATCCCCTCTTCTTAGCCTATTCTTGGTTGATAGAACGGCTTAGGGGGTCCAGTGTGGAGACATCAGCGTTTGTTCTTTTCTCAGTTAGATTGGGCGACACCAGCTCATTCTCTTCACGTTGTCTCTTGTCATTTTCTGTTCCTTCTCTTCCTCTCCTCCCTCTCCTTCTACCCTCACCTGAATCCTTTGTCTCCAACATGTCTACTGCTTCCTACTATCTCTCAGTGTATTTCTGCTCTTTAATTTGCTCGTGTTGTGGATTTCCCCTTAGCGGAGCCATGCTCTGCACCTGGCTGGTTATTCACCTAACATTTTGATCTTGAGACCTAGCCATTTGCCTACAGGCGACTCACGTCCTTCTTTATGGCGGAGGACGATGGGCAGCAACACAGTGAGTGTGGGCCGGAATGGAAAGAGGGGATGGGCAAGTCAGTTCACATCAGGGATCACAGACCCCTCAGCAGTCTGTTGTGCAGGGAATAGACCTGGGCTGCAGAATGTGAGCATGCGCCAAATCCCCATCATGAGCATTATTTTAGCTGTGTTCTGGTAGCACACAGGTACATCCACTAAGCCTTCTGTCTCTCTTGTTTTTCTTGTTCTGGAATATTCCAAGCATTGCTAGAATCCCCAAGCCTACCAGCTACTGCTAGATTACCCAAACAGTTTGCTGTCCATGTGCGACCATCAGATTGCCAAACAAACATGGGCCTGGTGAGGCTGTAGGTGGGTTTTGGAGTTTGCCCCATCCCGCAGATATTTAGCAGCCAAGTAACGATGGAGACAATTAATTCTTTTTCTTCTTCTTTTTTTTTTTTTTGGACTGATACTGCTTTGGTTTTAATTTAATAAAATAAATATACTTTACAAAAAATAAAGCCAAGTAAGCATTGCTTCCAAAACCCCACAGACTGTCAGCTTAAACCAATCTGAAAGCTATGTCTTTTAACACAGACATTGGACATAAAAAAGACCTTGTGGGTCACGAAGCTAACCCCCTGCCAATATCAGAGAGCACTGGGCTGCTCCGTGGGGTGCGATTGTCTCAAATTCTCTTCCATCCAAATCAAGGGAGGGCTGGGCAGAGTCTGCCTCCAGTTAGTCACGCCCTGTGGGGTGAGACGCAGCCCTCACTAGGGTTTGCAGCCACGCTCTCCAGCGCAGCCTCAACTCACAGCCCTCGCTGATCAAAAGGAAGTGCAACCAGCGTCCCCACCCCTACCTGACTCTGGGCTCCAGCCTAGACCCGAGGCATCGGCTTGGCATCTTAGGCTGTGCCTTGGGATGCCTAGAGTATCTCCAAGAGAGCCCAAGGCCGGTCCCCCACGTTGCCCATCTCGGTTGTCAATCACTTTCACCCTTGTGCTCGTCCATCTGGCAAGGGCACCACCGTCATCCCATCATCCCAGCATTCTCTGTGCCCACCGCTTTTCCACCCAGTGAGAAGCCAACCTTCATGGGCGGTCTTGGAGATCACGTGTCTGACTAGGAGTTGGTTTTCATTCTTTAGTTTTGTTTACGTTTTCTATAAAGAGGAAGATGAAGAATCTCAATCTGAATTTCTAGATTTTTTTAAAAGAAAATAATTTTTCTTGGTTTATTTTAGGGACATCTAAGGTTCCCATTGATCATCTGGAATCTGTACTGATAGAATTTGCTTCTCTTTTCACCCCAGTCCCCGCTCCTCCCTTCCACAGCCTCTTCACTCTCCCTGGAAGACGCAGCTCAGCATCTCTTTGTCCAGTGAGTTACTGAAGTTTAACACCCTCTGAGAATATTTTTGTCAGAACCCACTGCTTGCTGCTCTGTTGATCTGATCACTTAGAACAAGCAATCTGTCACTCTATTGTTCCCTTCCAATTGTTTGACTTTGATGGCAATTGTAAAAAAACAAAAAACAAAAAACAAAAAAAAACTACTCTCAGCTTTTTAAAAAAGGGGCAAAGCAACAACTCCAAAGGTCCCCTCCCGTGAGCATCTATTGGTTTTCTGGGGCCTGGACAGCTAGACGATGTGCTTTGAAGCGTCCCTAGTGCTCTTAAAGTTCCAGGTGTCCCCTGCCACACAACCAACTCCTGGAGTGCACAAATGCAAGCACGCGTTTTGGCCACTGCAGAAGTACCAGGTTTTCTCGCAGCTTCTCTGCCAATGCCCATGTCTTCCTCCTGCCCAAGCCCAGAAGCCTCCTGGGGCTGTTTATAGGGGATGATTGGTTTCATTCTATTAATTAAAAACAGGTTCTTGCTTCGTCTAGTCCTGCTTGATTTCAGCTGTTGTCATCTTGCAAACCTTGTAAATTACAAAGTTCACTATGGGCACAGACGCCTACTTCCTCAGAACCACAATGAGGGCTCTGGACCCGGGGAGATGCTATTTCTTTTTCGGCCTGGAATTAAATTAGTTTTTTTAAATTAGAAAAGTGTAAAAATCAAATCTAATCCAATAACAAAGGAATCCTCTTAATAGTAGAAGAGCCCAAAACACAGAACAAAAAAAATAAGAAGTAACTGAAAGTTAAGACTGAAACTTCAGCATCTACCTGAACTTGTCAAGGTTGTAATTTGCTATAAAGATGAGACACAGGCGTATTTTCCAACACGGAGCCTATATTGGTCGGCTAGAGCTGTAATAGAAAATTAGCATAGGCTGGTAACTTAAATAGCAGAAATGTCTTCTCACAACTTTAGAGGGGCTCAGAAGCTCAAGTCGAGGGTGCTGGCAGGCTGGCTCTCTCTGAAGTTCTCCTTGGCTTGCCAGCCATTATCCCCTGGCCACTCCTTCCTACAGTGCTCGCCTTGTGCACACATGGAGCTCTGGTTTCTCTCTGTATGTTCAAGTTGCTTCTCCTTATAAGGACTCCATTAACACAGGACGAGGGTCACCATAGCAAGTCACAGAACTTCAGACACCTCCCTGAAGGTCTTCTCTGGACAGAATCCTGTGTGAAATACTGAAGGTTAGGTATGCAAGTTCAGAGGTTAGACCTTTTGCGGGGCCAGCAAAATGCAGCAATGCTTAAAGTAAAACATGCATGCCAGATCATGGCTGTGGGGGGACACAAGGACAGGGCTCTAATTCCTGTTTCCAACCTGCTTGCTTTGGAAAGATACTATTTTTTTTTTGAGCCTTATTCATCTCATTTATAAAGAAAGAATCACAGCTGGCCTTTTAAGGTGCTACTTGGCTTAGCAAAAACGTTTTCATTCCATGGAAAACATCCAGCACACTTTCGGGCAGGCAGGGGCCACTTAGAAAGGCTCTTCTCACAGTTTTTCTCTAATGGAAATTTGACAGAATGCATAGAAGAAGATAAAAAAGAGAATCTACAAAAATGTAGAGCCTGACACACAAAGGAAAAAGATCTCCTAGGAGCTGACAATTTTCTCGAGCTTGGGGTATAAATCATGTACATCTATAACTTACATATGATGAGCATGAAGCAGCTTCATGGCAAAACTCCAGGATGCTGAAGCCAGGGCCACACCAGAACACGCTGGAATCCATGGACGTCTCGCATGAGAAGGGAGTTCCCTGTTAAACTTCACAGAGACTTTCTCTTGTTTTCGGTGCCATATTTTGTGATGGACCTCACATCCGTAGCACAGGCTGGCACGGGGGTGAGGGAGGGCAGGATTCTGCAGGCTGCTTCTTGGATGAGGACCTTGCCTTGGTTTCGGGCTTTGGAACAGGAGGATTGGGAGTGAGAACGCAGACAGTGGCTGATGCCGCCAGTGTAAGGACTGAAGAAGAATGTGCAGCCACAGGGGGTACAGAATGACTGCGGCCACTCAGGGGACCCGGGTCCCTACTTGAGGATCCCCACACTGGATGCGTGTAGGAGTGGGATCTGGGAGAAAATGAGCAGCTGACACAGGCTCTGGTCTGATTCGAGGCGCACAGGGGAGGTTCCCTCAGCCCACAGCGGGGAGACCCTGGCTGCGCTGCCACGCCATTTTTGTGGGTGGGTTTGCCTGTGTGAGCTGCTTTGTTTAACTTCTTTTACCTTGAACCTCGTGTGTTCTTAACCTGTGTGGACCTTCCTGTGTCCATCCAGATCTTCAGTCCAGGATTCCTGGACTCTTTAAGTGATGAGACAGAAAGAGGTATTTTCTATATAGTCATGCACTGCATGCCAATATTTCAACTGACAGTGAATGACATATAGGACTGTGCTCCTGTGAGATGACATCACTTGGTGACAATGGAGCCAGTGTAAGCTGTTTCTCTGACATCAACATGACCTACAGATGCATCTGTTAGAGTGAAGCTCTCCATCAATGGGATGTGGGGTTGTGTGGGCCTCCTTTACACTTTCCTGGTGTCCTGAACTATGTTCCTTTCATGGAAACAGCAAGCAGAGACTTCCCAGAGCAGGAGAGACACCTGGAGCACAGCATGGAGGAAGGCGTGCACGGACGCCAGGCCCACTAGAGCGAGAGCCGCCTTCATCACTGGCCCCTGGGTGCCTGGCTCCTATCACCTTAGCTCTGGATCTGGGAAACAGCTGCAGAGGGGCAGAGCAGGCCTGACGTCCCTGAGTTGGTTCAAGTTGGACTTTGAATTTTCCCAGATATAACCAGCTGTGTGACAAGACTGGTGACCTACGGAGCACTCCCCCAGTGAGATGTCCTCATCAGAAATGGATCCTAAGCTCTCTACTGCCAATTGATCAGATAATTATAGGTTGCATAAAACTCAAGGGCACTGTAGCAGCACCCCAGTCAAGCTCAGGCACTATGTCCATGAAAGCAGGCAGGCCAGCTGCCAAGCAAGGTGGCCAACTGGAGGGAGGAGGGAGAGGGTTTGGACCCATGTGCTTGCTCTGCCTGAAACAGGAATGCAAAGAGCTACCCAAGAAGAAGTCCTGGCTGAGCCTCGCAGTGGAATCCAGTGAGCCCAGGAGCAAGAACTGACATGCGGGCCAGGCTGATGGGACTGGCGGCAGAGGGCGCAGAGGGTGCTGCTCCCCACCTAGAACAGAGCCGTAATTACCTGCTGGCCTGGGCTGCACGTGGTGTGCCGTCAGATCCCTTCCTGCCTGTTTGGAACTTGAGCCCAGCAACCTCCACCCAGAGCAGTGCCTGTGCTGGGATTGGTTGTCTGGGAGGGACATCTGTGGTCTCCATGCTCCAGGCACGGGTGCTGGCAGGACCGCGAGGCAACCCAGACATTTGGCTCATTCCTCCGTCTGCTTGGAGTAGCCTGCAGCCCCCAGTCTGGCCATGGCCACCTGGAAAGCCACATGTCAGGGTGCATGAGAACATTCCCAGGGTAAGATGGTGCTTGTCTATTTATTTTGTCACCAAATGACAGAAGGTAGAGGTGGTGGAAGCTAGGAGTGTTCCTCACCAGAGGTCACCATGATGGTGAGGAAACAGGGGCTGCCCTTCTTGTAGACAAGACTTAGAAGCTCAGGTGACCTCAGTGCCTTAGCGAAGCTTTGACCTTCCTGTACGGCTCCATGTGTTTGCGTTCAGTTCAGTGAGTGCATCCTCTTTGGATCAGACCCGTGAGATGCTTGCAGGCTGCTAGGACCACCCTGTCTGGGTCTAGAATCCAAAGACCGGGTCATTTTAAATCCTGAGTTACGGTTTACACCATTTCCACTCATGTAACCATCCCAGATCAAGGGGAAACACGTATATGAAATCCAAAGAGAACAGAAGCTTGCTGTGGTGTTTGTCTCTTGTTTGCTTGTCTTGGCTTAGTCTGTCCACTCAGGCCTCTGAACACTGTCGGAAGTTTGGTAGACATTTATGCCACAGCTTAATGATGCCCTTGCAAAGTGATGTGCTCAGAATGACCCAACGTGCTCTCTGCCACAACAGGAATTTTTCCTTCATGCTGTGCACTTAAGGTGAATGTGGCATGTATAGACAAACTCCTAGCCTTGCATGACGAACACCGTCCCTTAGCAAAATGTCACCAAAAAATTTTTCATGTCTTGGGGAAAATTAGACACTGTTTTCCTGTGACTTGCTCATGCATTTTGCTGTTCAATCATGAACTGCCGTGGGGGTCCCTTGCGCATATTCTACGTACTCTGATTCTCTTCTGGGCACACCCTCACTGTGTTTTGTGTGGGAAAGCAGCCACCTTCAAAGGACCCAGAAGCTAAAGGGCCTCCGAGGGTCATTCCATTAAGGGTGTGTGGCAGGGAATCATATAGTAATTGACAGTTGTCACAAACTCTCCCACGAAGTGCAGAGTTCAGAAGCGCTGTGTCCAGTGCCCTGCAGTTCTCCTTCTGTTTCTCATCTCTGTGACCTCTCCCCTGACAAGTGTGGAAAACAGAGGCAGAAGCCACAGCAGCCCTTGAAGTCGGCTAGGGAAAAGTCAGTTTCCATGTTGAGTTTGACCTGAAAGTGAATTCTGCCATCCACAAATAAATGGATAAGGAAAATGTGGTGTCCACAACCCATGCAGCACTACTCTGCCCTAAGGAAAGGAACACTTTAGTTGTTTGGAGGAAAACAGATGCCCCTGGGGGTCACAATGGTGAGTAAAATAAATCAGAAACATAAGCTCAAGTATCACATGGTAAAAATGAAGAGGGGAACACATGATTGTGAGTGGGAAGAAGGGAGATGGTCTTTTGCAAAGGGGAGGGTCAAGAGGTAGGGAGGGGAGGGAGAGCAGGAAACAGGGATGGTGGAAGGGCTGGGGAGATGGGGTTCGCAGTATGGACAAAAGAAAAAGAGGAATGGGAATGTAGAGGAGCCAGTGTGATGGGAGGGAAGGGAAAGAGGACTCGAGAGGAAGAATGAAACCACGTTATGTACAGACACCCGGTCCCCAAGACAATGTTGAATGGCTTGTGGGGAAAGCATGTACTAAGAAAAAGCTTATAGTGCTGACTGCTGCAAGATGGATGGATGGATGAATGAATGAATGAATGAATGAATGAACGATTGGGAACCAAGTTGTGTTACACCCTGGTGCCAACTCCCCGGAAAGAATGTGGTCATTGTGTCCTACAAACATGTACTGATGAAAAATGCAAACGGGAAATACAGAAGGGCTAGGGATGCAGTTCAGTATGAAGGACTTGTTTCCAATGCCCAGTGCATAAACAAATGCATTCATACACATACACACATATACACGCACGCACATGCATACACACAAAGACACACACCCTATGTGGTTGGGATTCTTAAATAACTCTAGGAAAGATAAGGAAAAGCACTAGACTCCTACAACAGGGGATCCATTACCTGTCTCCCAGTTTGGGAGCATTCCTGTGTTCACAGAAGATGAATGAATTTTTTTTTTGATTGAACGCAGGCCCTTGCACTTACCAGTCAAGTGCTTATTCTACTGAGCTGTCTCACAGCCCCAAGATGAATGATCTTAATGCCAGTGACTGTTTAAATTTCCAAATATTTATTTGGATAGAAAAAAATCTTGCAGCTGATCCCCTCAAAACCTCCCAAATATATTCAGCCTTTTTTTAAAAAAACATCTATCTATCTATCTATCTATCTATCTATCTATCTATCTATCTGATACAGGGTCTCACTATGCAGCTCAGACTCATAGTGATCCTCCTGTCTCAGTCTCTCTAGTGCTGGGATTACAGGCATGAGCCACCATTCCTAGTTTTGGTGACTGCCTCATGCCGTGGTTGGCACGGCATGTGGTACTGGGGATTGAACCAGGGTCCTTGTGCTTGCCAGGCAGGTGCCTGGACCACTGAGCTATCTCCCCAGCCCAGCACTTACCTTTCTGTTCTTCCCGTTCTCCATGGCTGGCCTGGAAACTCACTTCTACAAATGCCTTTAGGTGCCCTGGATGCTCTGAATCGATTCAAACTCTGCCCTTACCTGGTCCCTGTGACTTTGGGGAAGAGCCAGGAGTTGCGTGGTGAGGAGGACGAGGCCCTCAGCAATGCTTTCCCAAGCCTGCCTTTCTATCGAGCGGCACCAGCCCGCAGCGCCCACCTTACATTTCATGGCCACTTAGAAAGAAACTCATGGAAGAGGACTCCCAGAAGTGCTTCAGAGAGAAGCAATGAAGATGGAAGAAGTGGTTTTTGCTCACTTTTCTTGGCAAGAGATTAAAAACAATGTGTAAACTGCTGTAACGAATTTCAAAATTTTAAATATTCACTGTATATTTGGATCACTCCTGGTATACAAAACAGGGCTGGCAGAAAATTCACATGAGTCACCTATAACTTCAGATCTTTCAGTTGTCACATTAAGAAGGGTTAAATAAAAACATAAGCCAGAAGAATTAATTTAATAGTACATTTGATTTAACTCAATATACCCCAAGTATTACAATTTTTGTAAAGCAAAGAACATGTAATGTTAAAGATACATTTTACACTCCTTTTTCACATGGAGTCTTTGAAGGCAGATGTGCACTTTGCACACATACACCAGCGCTCACCAACATAGCCACACTTAGCCGTCTCACTGCCTGTGTCTACTAGCTGCTACCTACCACAGGGAGAGAGCTTACATTTGGAATGTTCTAGAAAGCCCACTTGTAAAGTGAACCACCGACCGCCTGTACAAATCAGCCAGAGAGCCTGGACCTGGTGCCAGGGGACCTCAGTTGCAGACTGAGCCCTGCTTCAAGCTGGCTACGCCATCCAGAGGCAAAGTTGTCTGCAGCCTAGTGCCAGTGGTTCTTTCTTTACCCCAAGAAGCTGGCTGGAATAGTGTCTTCTTGGTCTAAGGTTCAATGATTGAAAAAGCATCTGTCTGTGGTCATGGAGGAAATTCCAGAGGCCTTATTTGGAAGGACAGCAGCCACCTGCCTGTTCTGATGTGTGGACGTTTGCTTGTGTGAACAGCGGCTTGGCCGCCAGCGCTCTCGTTATCTGATATGGGAAGATGGCTTGGCTTAGTCAGTTGTTGGACTGAATGCATCCCCAGAGCTTGCCCAGGTCTGTGGGAAGAGGGCAGGGTGCGCCAGGGCTGGGCCTGTCCCCTGACTCAGGCCTGAGCCAGGCCGTGCCTGCAGGCACTCTCAGAGATAAGGACCCGACTCGGACTTGACTTGATCACAGGGCTCACACTCCCTGGCCCAAGGGACTTCTTGCAAAAGAGCGGGTGTTCACCGATCTGGCCTGGTGGCGTGTCAGCACCGGCTGCGACCTGCCTCGCCCGGAATTCCCCTGCACTCTTTCACTGGCCAGAGTGCTCTGAAATGCCTTCTGTTGTGATAGATTCAGCCCGAGGGTGAGGGGTAGCTGAGAGCCTCTCCACTTGGGATGGTGCGAGCTCTGGGAGGCGCCTCTGGTCCTAAATGAAGGAAGGAAAGGAATGGGGTGCTTACCCAGAAAAGCAAGCTGATGGAAGAACGATAGGCCCCAGAGAGAGGGAGAGGGAAGAAACAGAGGCAGAGACCCAGGAGGAGCGCAGACACAAGCTGGCGTCTATGCCTTCTACATTTACATTTTTAAAAATTAGTTAATTTAATTAATTAATTTTTGTATTTTTTTAGGGAAGGGTCTACAGGGTGTTCAGGGTCTCACTACTAGATCAGACTCATAGTGATCCGCCTGTTTACAGCCTCCCAAGAGCTGGGATTACAGGCGTGCACCACCATGCCCAGTCTCAATGCTATCTCCGCGTGCCCTGGGGTAGGGCTGGCATGGCAGGCTCAGGAGTGGAACCCCAGACCTCTGCCCCTGCTTGCAGGCACTTTAATCTGCTAAGCTATTTAGCCAACCCTCACATTTACATTTACTCAGAAGTCTTACAGCACAGTGCTAGAAAGTAAGCAAAACTGTACTGGGAAAAGTCAAAGTATGTTTTACCAAGTCCACTTCTCAGAACTCGTGCATTCTCCTCTCTGGGAGCAAATCTCCCAGACCCTCAGCCCCACTCTGCCGGTCTCTCCCACTTAGGGTGCTACTGGGTCAGGTCCAATAACGGGATATTTCCTGAGTGGGTGCTGACCTACTTTGGAATGTGTGTTGCTCCTCTTGCCTGAGTCTCCGGGGAGCTTCCGTGCCCACCCCAGCCCCATGTGTCTGCCCAGACCACTGTGAACTCTGCAGGGATCCACATATCCCTCCCACCTAGGGCTTATGTGGCATCCTTCTCCTGAGCCTCCTCTTTGTCCCTCTGAGTTCCCCTCTCCTGCTTTCTCTTTGTGTTATTCACCTTTTCCTCTTAAAGTAGTCTACGGCAATGTTATCGGTAGGGAGCAACTGCCACCCTTATCAGAGAGGATGCAGAGGTGGGGACATGTCTGGATCCCCTCTCAGACTTTCTTTCTGTGTTGCTTTTGTTCTTTGGAACTGACAGCTAACTGGGTAGTTGCAATGCTTGCTGAAGAGTTGGGCCACGTCCTGTGTGCGAGTGGCCTCTCTCGAGATACCAAATGTCCCTTCTCCTCTCTCTCTCTCTGTCATTCTCTCTGTAATTTTCTGTCATTCTCTCTCTGTCTCTGTCTCTCTCTCTCACTTTGTCACACACACACACACACGCACGCACGCACGCACGCACAACCTGCACCTGTGTACCTGTGTCAGCTTTGCCGATGGACGCCTTGGCTGTTCCCAGTGGGTGGGCCCAGACACAATCTTCAATGTCACGGTGACACCTCGAAGCAGAAGCTTCATACCCTGAAGCAGTCAGGATAAGTGCCGCGTCACCCATTTTATTCTCTTTGCTGCAACCTTCTCTCCCTGGCAAATATGGCTTTCGTGGTTCACAACAGAGCCAAACCAGCCAACAGATGCCTGCTGCTGCTCTAGCGGCCCATCCTACTCCCAGCCCCCAGCATGCCAAGGCTCCTCTTCTCCCTTGGCCCACAGCCCAGGGGATATTTATCTGCTTAATATTTCGAGCATCTGCAGCACCTGAGGAACAGATCCCAAGATCCAGGAGTGGGGGCGAAGTGCGTCCTGCAACAGTGACTTAATGTTGATACCTGAGAAACGAAACGCATCTTAGTCCTTCCTCCTAAATGTCTTCCCTATGGCCAGTCTAGTTTATTTCTAGCTTGAAGGTCAGAGGCCAGAGACCTCAGGGGGAAGGGAATGAGTTTTGATGACCAAGGACATGTGGAGGGCAAGGCTCTGGGAAGCACAGGAGTTGCTTGTGTGACATCCAGGCCAGGGGCACAGAACCTCAGGCTCCTGTCCCTGCTTGGGGCACCAAAATCAAAGCACAGCACATGATCTTTGCTCCCACACTAGTCTCTACTGGATCCACTGCTGCTGCCCACATTTGCCCAATGGGTGTAAATTTCCCGGGCCATTTCACCAGGAATCTACATTTAGATAAAATATTTTATCAAGTAAAAAGTCTAACATTTTCTGGGGATCTTTGCTCTCACCTTTTCTAGATAGGTAAAGAGGGGCTTTGTAGCATCTTTGATAGGGAAGATCACTGTAGAAATTCTAACCTACTATGAAGTTTGAAAATCTATTAATCTTAGTTTCATAAGCATCCTCCAATAAGCTGAAAGTACCCCAGGATCTATCAAGTAGTCAGAGAAGAAGTCTTAAGCATTCCTCATTCCCCTTTTCATTTTGAAGCAGCCAAGCTCTTTCATCTGCTGCTCAAAAATAGACCTGGAATTTGAGAATTAACTCTACGGACTTTTATTGTTTTAGAATGTGTTTTTCCCCTGCATCTGGTTCTTCTTTCTTCTTTAATAAACTGAATCTTATCACTTTTTTGATGTAGAAATGTTTGAAAAGTCAAATTTGAAATAACAGTGAGTTGTGACTTAAGACAATGTGAATTAATGAATTCTTTAAGGCTTAAGTTGAAGCACTTATGTCTGAGGTAAAGTTGAAGCTTTGGGTTTATTCATCTCCGTGATCTATATATAAAAGTATCCATGAATCCACTGTTTTGTTTCTCGACTCTTTCTGTTGGATTAATGATATGAATTCAAAGAAAAACTTTCCTTGGGCTTTGTCCCCAGACCTCCTTCCTTCAGAATGTGTATGGTGGTTGGGGCCCCCCAGCTGGACATTCAGGTGAGCAGGCTCCAAAGTGGCCTCCACAAAGCTCCTAGCCCCTACTCCATCTCAGTGAGGCTCTTTCTCCACAAAGTCCAGCTGGGATGTGAGTAGACCACGGAAGAGAACATTCTCTCCTCAGCAATAACAGGTTCTCCAGGGCTCTGGTATGCCATTCAGTGGGAAGCCATTACCAGAAACTAGCACTGAGAGTGGCAGATGTATCAAACTGTAATGATGTAGCTAAATTTAAATGTTGATGAGAAATTATTCTTCCAAGCTTAAGTGTGTTCTGTGTAACATTTGAGACATGGAGAAGAACTGAAGGCCCCAGCCATCGGCCAACGCCCACCTGCCAGCAGCCCCATGAGGGAATCATATGGGAAACTGATCCTCCAGCCCCAGCAAGTCTGTCTGCTGTCTGTGTGGCTTGAGCACACTGGGTCAAAAGTGAGCAGCCAGACTCCTGCAGATTGCCAGCCTCCAGGCACTCTGAGGCCTAAAAACTAACTAATGCCATTTTAAAATAAATTTTGTGAATCCATAGAGATATCTCAGTGGTCTAAAAAATCTGCCTAGGCAAGCACAAAGATCTGAGTTCGATCCCTGGAACTGTATGCTGTGCCAGTCCCACCCCTGGGTTCACGGAGCCAGCCACCAAGATCAGATATGGTGGTGCATTCCTGTAATCCCAGTGCTGGAGAGGCTGAGACAGGAGGATCACTATGAGTCTGAGCTACATAGCGAGATCTTATACCAAGTATATCACAAATAAAATAAAATAAATTTTGCTGTATCCTATGCAGTCATAAACAACCAATATAGATGTCCTGATTTCAGGGGTAGTGATAGCTTTTTAGACTTATAGTTTTATAGAAACTGATGCATGCTGCTAATATTCAGCTAAGGGACCTTTCACAACTTGCCCTCTTCTGCTCCCAGCCAAGGGTACAGTGGCAGTGGTGTCTTTCCTAAGACACTGTCAAACAGGGACCTGCAAAGCTTGTTAGCTAAGGGGCTCACTGTGGGGCTAGGAAGGACCCTGAAAGGGCAGAAATCTATTCCAGATTCCTAAAGAATGAAAATGAGGAAAACAAGAACCAGAGGCAAGATTGGAAGACAAAAGTTAATCTGAAAACAAGAGCAAAAGCACATGTTAGGAGGCAAGAAGAAACCAGGACGGAGTAGACTCCAGGCAGATCAAACTTAACCTTTGCCTTTCCGTCTTCTCAATATTCTATTCTGCAATCTTAGTGTTGTAGTCATTTTGCCACAGGGACCCAGAAACATTCAATAAAAAAGGGTAATGGAGCCAATGTTTCTCTCTTTTATAAGTTCAGTAGCATGGCAGCATTTTTGAAGAGTTGAACGGTCTTTCGGAAGTCAACAATAAGTAGAAAATAAATGGACTTCAACCTAAAATTAAGAGTTAGGAGAGCCAGGCCAGACTGGTTTTGTCCTTAGGGCCCTTGGTTTGTATGGTGATGTAGCTACTTTCTGTGGTGTGCATCTAGACCAAGAAGGGCCTCTTGAGTTGCCCTCTAAGCCATGGGTTCACACAGTGGCAGGGTTTCCAAGCATACTTCTCACCCGAGAAGTCTGGCTGAGCAAGTTCTTCCTTCTGGGTGGGAAACACTCACGACACTGCTGAGGATGCTGTCTGAGGTGATGTCAAGGATTCCTCCTGCCTCCTGCTGGTTGGTGTCAAGTGTGAGAATTCATCATTTGGGTGCAGCCATGGAGAGCCTTCAGGGAGCAGCGGCTCCCTGAAGGGGGGATATTGAGAACTATGCTAAATTGATGTAAGGCTTCTTGATTAATTTGGAAACCTGTATAAAAGAAATTCAACGAGGTCTGGTTCTCAGGCTAAGTCATCCACACCAATCTCATGTACCACAGGTCATCCTGGAAGCTTACTTAGGACTGCAACAGGAATTGTAAAAGCCAGATCAAGAAATTAGGCTTAGTACCCCAAACCTGTGAGCTTCAAGCTTTCATGGGCCCTAGATTCACCTTAGGAGTGTAGGACAACACAGTTGCCTGGTCCCATAGGCTGAAGCTCCTAATTTGGAGTCAGTCTGTGGTGGGTCCAGAATTTTGAATGTCAAGAGATCCCCTCAGGTGTGCACTCCCCTGGCCAGCGGCAGGTCCACACTTTGGGAACAAGCACTACATCCAGCTGAACCTCGGCACTTAAGAAGAGAAGAACACAAACTGGTCGAAAGCACTGGGCTAGAGATGCAGCTATGCAGTAAGCCAGAAGAATTGGCAGAAAGGGCTTGGGTTTGAGGCCAAATCCATGAGCCTCAGGGCGCTCAAAGGATTCTTTGAACTTTCTGGAAAGCCCAGCACTATTGCTTGCAGGCTTCTTCTCACTCTGGTGGACCCCAGCCTCTTAAATGGTGGCTATGAAGGAACCACGAGGACACGTAGGTCTGTGAGGGAAGGAGCCAGGCTCTGGGCTCATGTGTACCTACTGCCCCACTCTGTCAGTTTAAGTGACGTACTTGCTTGCCTTGGACAGGGAGCTAATCGCAGAGGCAAAGGGGATTAGCTGTTTCCATCCCAGAAAATTCCACACAGTCTGCTTCCAGACTGACCTCTGAAATCCTCCCCTGCTCCCCTGAGGAAAGCTCCTACTTGAGGAAAGAAACATGTACTTTGTGTGTGTGGCAGTGTGCGGTTGCCAGGATGGGAACGGAGATTTCTGTACCTCCGACCAGGCTTCCAGCCCTGCGCCCGCCAAATGCAGCCAGGGCTGGCGCCAAGGGCAGAGCGTCGTGCCGCGTGGCTGTCTTCTCTCCTCCCCTCGCTCTGCTCATCTTCTAAAGGATTCAGACCCTTGAAATCGTATCCCTGCTCCTTGCCCTGCTGTAATGCAGTCCATTTGTCGAAATTACAGACTCCAGCAATTATTTCTGCTCCTCCTCTTGCTCAGATTGAAGGAAAATTTGTGCCACTCTCAGCGAGGGTGGCGAAAGGACCTCGGAATCGTCTTTGAGGTTCTGCTGGCACAAGGCGTGTACTGAGGACCCAGCTCGTCTGCGTTACCTCCCATGGCCTCCATTTCAGCTGCTCCACTCACAAGTTGCCATTGGCTCTAATATTTTCATGTTAGAGTTTTACATATAAATAGTTGCTTATGAATAGTTACTTATAAATGGTTTGCTTATAAATAGAAGTCTGGAGAGCTTGTACATCTTCTCTCTTCAGCTTCCCCCACGGCAACTCTCTACCTAAACATCCTGCATCTTTTAGAACTAAAAAAAAAAAAAAAGACTGGTACTAAAACAACCACGAGTTCAACAGCCTGTCCCCCGTCTATGGCTTTCCCACTGGCGCTCCCTCCCGGCTTCAGGATCCTACCCAGTACGCTACGTTGCGCTTAGTCATCCTTCTCCTTGGTCTTCTCTGATCTCGGCAGAGTCTCAGAACGGCCTTGCTTTTCATAACTCGGACACATTTGAAGTGTTTTGTAAGAAAATCACTCCATCTGCCTTGGTCTGAGCTTTCTCTTGAGCAGAGCTGAGGTTATGGATTTGGGGCAAGGAAGCCGCACACACGAAATGCTGGACTCCACAGTGCCAACAGGAAGACAGAAGCTCAAGGTGATTTAATATTCAAGGTTAATTAACACATTGGCCTGAGCAGTCCAATTCAAAACATTATCTCAAGTGCTTTTACCAACGACTGAAGTCCTCCATTAGGAAACAGGAAATAGTTTAATTGGAGAGAAAAAGAATAAAATTGGCTTCAGAAGACAGGCAGTGCTGGTGGAGAAGTGAGCCTCAGAATCTCCTTCACTGCTGCTGTCACTGGGTCCGAGAAGGACTGTCTCTGTGTAAGAAAGCGGTGGGGAGAGGTACCTGACACTCGAACACAGACAGGGGCAGCCTGGGGTAGCACGCTGCTCTGAGTACGAAAGTGGTGTCAGAAGGACATCGGTCTGTCCATGTCTGTGTTTGACCAGTTTGTCTAGACTTCTAAAAGATGAGCATGCATTTCCCAGCATGCTTACATGCACCAGCTTTGCACTTACCCCATGTACAGTGGAGCTGACAGTGCTTCTTAAGGGACTTTTAAAAATAATTTTATTGTTTTCAACAAGAAATAACAATGAGACAGTTTCAAAACACATGAGTAGGACAACCACAATAATTAATACAATGCATATTGTTGTCTTCATAGTGGTTGTTCAGAGTACAAGATGCAGACATGGTATCTTTTCTAAACACTATTGGTACAAATATTTCTTCTCATTGAACTAAGAGAAAGTAGTTGTATGCACAAAGCAATATTCCATAATAATAGTGGGTTATTGTCAGAATTGGCAATTTCGGAAGCTGTTGACTTCGGCCTTTTACAGCTCAGCATACTAATCTGGCTTTACTGTTTATGCCTCGTGGTTAAACTTTTCTGGTGGATGGTTAAGGCCAACTTAAAGCAAGACCTATATAATAAAGCATGTAACTTTTGCATTTGACCAGGTCAGTTATATCCCCTCAGGATTTACCTTGAAACCATGTATAGCATTTTGTAGAACTTTTGTCAGAGTCAGCCATCTGGATGAGTTACAGTCATGTGAAAGCCTGAGAGAATGTTTTCTCTCTAGGTAACTCTTGTTAGGCACACCATACGTTGTCGATCCCCTTTAAGGAACATTTTGTGTAGCTATATAACAAACTTTAAAAACATGAGTCTTGTTAGCCCTAACATCCATCTTTGTTTTTTTATTATGGCCAGCTCAGCCTGCCCTGGCAGTGGGGCTGGCACAGCATGTGGTGCCAGGGATCAAACCGTGGTCTCTGTGGTTGCCTAAGCTTGCTTTAGACTGCTGAGCCATCTCGCCAGCCCCAAATCCATCATATTTTTGAGCTAGTCCAAAGCCACCACTTAGGACTATAACAACCTTTGTTGATTTGTTAACATCTTGTTTTAAAATTCTGTATCATTTTTAATATGTTTTTTGAACATTTCATTCTCTTTAAAATAAAAAAGAAAGACTACAGAAACTGGCTGAGTGTGGGGGTGCATGCCTATAGTCCCAGCACTGGGGAGACTGAGGCAGAGAGATTCGTTTGGGTTGAAGGCAGCCTGGGCTGCAAAGTGATTGCAAGGACAGCCCGAGATGTGTGCTGAGATGCAGTCTCAAAAACAAAATGAAACAAGACAAAGGAAAACAACCAAACAGGTAGGGAAGCCAAGGTGTGGAAGGAGCAGAGATACCAGTCACTATTTCTTAGTGTGTTCATCTCACAGATATTGTACTTAATGTTCAATGGAAAACTGAGAAGGAACCAATAAAACCACCATTCAAACATGCGCTGTGTTGACTTGGCCAAGTTCATGTCCTAAGTTCACATTCCTCTGTCTTCTAAGAGCAGTGTACAGGCCACAGGACCCAGGCTCAGCACAGAAAGGGTTGCCCTGATTTTTCCCCAGGGGTCAGGTCAACTCTGAAGGGGAGTTTTTTTCCTCTTCCATTGACATTTGGTGCTTTCTCTCATTCAATGAACCTAAGAATCACCTTTGTACACCATCATTCTAGATGCTCTGAGAAATAAAATTAGTAAATTGGATGAGTCTATCCCTAGAGTGTACATAGCTCATTGTTATACTAGACAATGCATTAGTGGATGTGTGTGTGTGTGTGTGTGTGTGTGTGTGTCTGTGTATACTGAACATTCTGCAATTTTTGATTTCTTTAAATGCATTTTAGTGTAGGGTCTACAGAGTCTTACTACACAGATTGGCTCATAGTGATCCTCCTGTTTTCAGCCTCCCAAGAGCTGGAATTACAGGCAAGTGCCACCATGCCAGTCTCAGTTGCCAGCTTAGTGCATCCTGGGAGTGGGACTGGCACTGTACACAGAGGATCGAACTCCAGTCCTTGCACCTGTCTGAGAAGGTGCTTTAGTCTGCTGAGCTAATTGTCCAGCCTTGTTTTGCAATATTTCATAAAGAATAATTCTCTCAACATCACTGACTGGTAAACAGCATCATTTCCATTTTGACAGTTAGGGTGCATCTCTGGGAATTGTCTCCCTGCTTGTGGCCTTGTACTTAGAAGGAAGAATTCACAGCCTGCCCTGTGCCCCCCGGGCCCCTGCTCTATCCTGCACTCCAGTGAAGACCAACTGCATGGCTGCATGGCTGCGCCTGGCCACTCAGATAGAATGCAATTAGCAGGATGGTGAAAGAGGGGTCTAACAGCCAACTCGAGAGCCATGAGAGTGCATACACGGGAGACTTCATTCCTCCTCTACAGCAGCTGTCGGAGACTCTGTGATGGTGGTCACGTTACAGGAGCCTGCGTCATTGACCATCTTCGTTGGTGGGGGACCCACGCTTTACTCCTACTCTCATGTCTGTGTTCTCAATGGAGCAGAACCAGCCGAGGCCCAGGGAGGAGAACATCGCCCAGGCCTGGACATGAGACTTGAGGACTGCACGTGACCTGATCCAGATGCGCGAGCATGCGTCCGACGGAGGTTCTCTCTCTGCCCTGTCTTCACCATGGTGATGTAAACCATGACGAAGACAAATCAAGCTCTTAGTCTGAGATTCTTATAATTATCACTTGTGTGGTTAGATCCAACTATGCCTGAAGCCAGCTACTTTTAGACTTCTTAGTCACTTAGTAATTAAATTTACTCTCTTTTGCAACTGAAAGAATCAAGGCTAATGCTGTCTTGTAAGACAGGACAAATTTGACAGCTAACAATATGGCCGAGGAGAAAAGCAGACAGAAGGGCTGGAAATCACAAGTGACTTGTGTTCCACGTGAGGATTGGCTTTTGAACAATTGTGTGTGTTAGGGGTGTCATTGTGAGTTTACAATGTGTTGCCTGGGCCAGTCAGATAGCTCAGCAGACTAAAGCACCAGCTTAGGCAGGACACAGTGGCCAGGATTCGATCCCTGGCTGCCCTGTTGGCTCCAACCCCAGGACTTGCTGAGAGGGCGATTGAGACAGGATGTGGTGGTGCGTGCCTGTAATCCCAGTGCTTGGGAGGCTGAAAACAGGAGAATGACTATGTGTCCAATTTACGTAGTAGGACCCTGTAGACTCTATAGACCCTGTACCAAAAACCTAATAAAGAAATAGATAAATAAATCATGTTCCCTGAAAGCCAGACATTAAATATTCCTAAGCTATCCTAAAATCTGCAACAGAATCTTATTATAAATCCTCCACATATTGAATAGGTTTTCAATATAGCAAAATCAAGTTTATTCTTCCTAATTCAATTTGAGATGATTTGTTAGAATCGACAGAAAAAAAAATTAACAGCTGCTTTGACAGCTTTAAAGCAGTAACTACCCTCTTGCCTTCTCTGTATCATTCATTCGGTTCCTATTTTCCCCTGAAGGAAGAAGAGAATATGTATTCTCTGACATCCAGGAGCAGTGTGCAGGCCACAGGAGCCCAGGCTCGGCACAGAAAAGGTGCCCTGATCTCTTTCCCCAGGGGTCACATGGACTGTAAAGAGGAGTTCTTTTTCTCTTCTATTGACATTTTGGTGCTTTCTCGCATTCAATGAACCTTAAGAACTACCTTTGTACACCATTATCATATATATATATATGTATATATATATATATATAT
>PVKN010012345.1:0-20840 GCA_004027915.1 Capromys pilorides
ATGTTTGTGCTCCTATGTTTATAGCAGCACAATTTGTGATAGCCAAATCTTGGAAACAACAAAAATGCCCATCAGCTGAAGAATGGTTGAAAAAGATATGGTGTTTTTATATGATGAAATGTTATTCAGCTATAAAGAATGATAAACTTGAAGCCTTCATATATGTGGATATACCTTGAATATATACTCATTAAGTGAATTAAACCAGATGTATGTGTATAAATATTGTATAGTCTCCATTGCATAAGAACTCTAAAAAATATAATGGAAACTCCTAACACAGCTAAATGGAAATCAAGAATTTAAGGATTAGAACCAGGAATGGTGGTGCATGCCTGTAACCCTAGCACTTGGGAGGCTGAAGCAGGAGGATCAGTGCGAGTTTGAGACCAGCCTGGGCTACAAAAGTGAGCTCAAGGCCAACCTGAACTACTGCATAGTGAGACCATGTATCAAAAAAAAAACCAAAACAATAAAATAAAAAAATAAAGAGGAACTTAAGGATTAAACAATGCAGAGACAGCAAACAGAAATGTTAGGAAACATGGCAGGGGCAAAATCATGGACTTCTATACACAGGATAAATTAGACAACGGTCCTAAGAATCTCCAACAGGTTTTTGACACTGAGGATAGCAATGTGAAGTATTAAAACCATTTTCAGAATGCCTGTCATTCTGGTCTTTTAGATGTGTGCTGCTTATAATGTAATTTCAATTATTGCTGTACTCTCTCTCAAGTAAATGTTTGTTTTTTTTTTTTTTTTAAAAAGGATAATAAAAGAAAAAAGATATGGGGCTGGGGAAATAGCTCCATGGCACAAGTGCCTGCCTGACAAGTGCAAGGTCATGAGCTCCAATCCTGGTCCTGAAAAAGAAAGAAGAAAGAAACAAAGAGAGAGAGAGAGAGAGAGAGAGAGAGAGAGAGAGAGAGAGAGAGAGAGAAGGAAAAATTACATAGGTTTGCTCTGCTATAATTTTGTATGTGGTTAGATTTCTAAATTTCTGTGTAAAAGTGTGTAACTGCTTTTTTAAAATCACATTCTATGTGGGTTTATTAGAATATCAATGGTTGATGGAAAATAACATTTCCATGTTAAGTCTAATGCATTTCATATTCAGAAAGTCAGTGATGTTAAGTTCAAGTACATATGTTATAGAGTAATAGTATCACTAAGCTTCTCTTCTGGAGGATTAACAACTTAAGTTTGCAGACCAAAAATTAGAGAAAAAGAAGGACTATAAGGATAGACAATATTTTGGCCCTAGCCCTTCAAGGTCAGTGAGAACTTAGAACATAAGAGGACCTGTACTGCAATATCCTATAACTCAGTGGTGTCCCAAATTTTCTGTTCAAGGAGATTATGGGGTCACAGAGGAAAGAGATCAGTGATGTATAGTGTGCCTAAGGAGAGTCACCTAGAGAGAAAATATTCTCTCAGGCTTTCACAGAGAGCAAACTGATCAAGCAATCATCATGACTCATCCAGATGGTTGACGCTGACAAAAGTTCTACAAAATGCTGTACATGGTTTCAAAGTAAAATCTGAGGGAATTTGACTCACCTTGTCAGATACAAAAGTTACATGTTTTGTTATATAGGTCTTGCTTTAACTTGGCCTTAACCATCCAGCAGAAAAATTGAACCACAAGACATAAAAAGTAAAGTCATGTTAGTATGCTGAGCTGTAAAAGGCTCAAGCCAACAGCTTCCGATATTGCCAGTTCTGTTGATAACTCACTACTGCCATGGAATATTGGACTATACATACAACTACTTTCTCTGAGTTCAACGAGAAGAAATATTTGTATGAGTAGTGTTTAGAAAAGGTATCATGTGTGCATCCTGTACTCTGAACAACTACTATGAAGACAACAATACACATTGTATTAATTGTTGTCCCTGTCCTACTAACATGTTTTGAAACTGTCTCATTGTTATTTCTTATTAAAAGTAATAAAATTAAAAAAATATGGTAAACTGCCAAACTGATTTCCTAAGTGTACCTTTTTTAGGGTTTTGCCCTCATAAAATGAAAGTTCCACTTTCTCACTAACACCAATACAACCAGTTTTTGTTTTATTTGATTCTAACCATTCTATTAGGTATGCTTTCATGGTGCATGTCTTTATTGATTAACGATGCTGAGCATCTTCTCATGTATTTATTAGTCTTTTGTTTCTGTGGCTTGGTGAGAGATTTGCTTACTGAATTTTTGTGTTTATTTTCATTGGACTATGCATCACCTTATTACCAAGAGATGAGTTCCTTACATATTCCAGATATAAGTCCTTCGCCAGATATGTGTATTGCAAATATTTCTACCTGCTCAGCTGTTTGTCTTTCATTACTCAAACATTGTCCAAAAGCAAGCATTTTTAACTGTGGTGAAGTCTGTACTATATTTTATTTCATTTTTCATTCATTTTTAGTAAAAGGTGTACAGGATCTCACTACACAGATCAGGTGTGGAGTGATCCTCCTGCTTTCAGCCTCCTAAGAGCTGGGATTACAGGCGTGTGCCACCACATCCAGTCTCACTGCTGTCTCAGCATGCCCCAGGGGCAGGGCAAGCACAGCATGCCAGGAATTGAACCCAAGCCTCTGGGGTCTGCCTCAGCAGGTGCTTTAGTCTACTAAGCTATCTGCCCTGCTCTTATATTTTATTTTAAATACAGTGTATTTTTTTGAATTGGTGTCTTGTATTCCCTATATTTCTGTTCAACCTAGCTAGAATTTTGTCAATTTTATTGATCTTTCCAAAGAACAAGACTTCAATTTTATTGATTTTTGTTTGTTTGTTTGTTTTAGTTTTTGAGTTCATGAAGGTTTGCTCTGGTCTTTACTATTTATTTACTTCTTACTCTGGATTTAGTTTTGTTTTTTTTTTCTAATTCCATTTAATTTTTTTTAAAGAGAATAACAATAAGATAAACAATAAAAATGATACAGAATTACAAAACAAGATGATAGGAAATTAACAATGATTGCTATATTGCATATTGTTATCTTCAAAGTAGTTGTTTGTAATACCAGATATAAGCATGCACTATTGATCAATACTGCTTTCTGACAGCAAAACTTGAGGTGATTGCTTCCAGACGTTTCTGTTTCCAATGGAACCATTTCCTGAAGCACACGTCTCTCCTGCCTGGTCCTTGCTCTCCTCTCTGGGACCTCCATGATGCACCTCTTGAGCTCTCTACAACCCTATGCGTCTCAGAGGCCTTCCGTTCACATTGCTTATTCTTTTTTCTTTCTTTTCCTCAGATTGAATAGCCTTGAGCTGACTGATCTTTGACATCCTACCAGCTCTAACTTCCAACTGAGTCTTTATATGGAGAAGGGTTTTCATTTATTATGTTTTCAATAATTTTTAATTTGGTCCTTTCTCTAACCTTGTCTGCACTGAGACAATCTAGTTGGTGAGACACTGTTAAAATGATTTCCTTTAGTTTTTTAGTTTTTTGAGCATATTAAAACAGCTGTTCTAAAGCCCTTGTCTAGTAAGTCCAACATCTGGGCTTTCTTGAGACCCGATTCTACTGATTGCTTGTTTTTCTGTGTGAAGGCATACATTTTCCTCCTTCTGTGTATGTATCATAATTTTTGTTGAAATTGGACAAATTGTTATAATGTTGTCCTGGAAATTAGCTTCTTCTCTCTGTACAGTTTGCTTCTCCTTCTGCTTGCACTTCTAGTTGCTGCTTCTGGATGTTTAGTGACTTCTTGACACTCGTTCTCTGTTTCCGACACAGTGCAGTTTATGTTATTTGTCATGTGTAGTCACCGAAGTGCCTTCTTCGTATGCTTGGTGCTTAGATAATAATTGGACAAAGATTTTCTCAATGTCTTGGAACTAGTAGGTCTGTAGCCTTTGATGAGAAGCCCTCTGTGTGTCACGGGGATGCCCCTGCCACTGTGGAGCAGTTCAAAACTCTGCCTCAGCTTTCATCTCCTGCTCATGTAGAACCTCACCTCAAGGTCAGCAGGAGTTAGAACTTTGCTGTCTGCTTGGGACTTTGCTGGGCAAGTGGGTGATGCCAGCTGTGATGTAGCCTTACTGCTTTCAAGAAACGTTTCGGAGCTTTTCAAAATCTTTGTCTTACTCCTTTTTTCAAGAGAATTGTTCCTGCCAGCTTTTTCTTTGCCCTGCATATTACAGCCACCATGGACAGCTGTAGTGTTAGGTAACATTTCTGCTTATTTTCAGCCAAAACCCCTTGGAAAATTCTATTAGCTCTTGGTAAGTTGCCATCAAGATGAAGACCCTTGCTGCTGGGTTTCCAGAGAGCTCCCAGGTGGGTCAGTCGATGCTGTCAATGCCAAGCCTCTTGTAGCCCATCTGGTGGTTTTTACTACAAGGGTAGGGCTATTGGTTCCCAAGGCTGCAGTGGAACCACGGACACAAGAAATGTTAGCAAGACAGATGGAAACTCCAAAAAGCTCACTGATCTTGCTGATATTTAGTTATTTTTCCTGAATCAACACTCCCTGGACTCTTTCTAATACTTGGGTTAATTTCAGAGTTCTTAGAAGGTTATTTTGAAAACATCCCCCATTGTTCTTGTCCCTTTTATAGTATGGTTAGTTTTCAGAGGCCCTTATCCTGTCATACCTTCTGTCATCAGGCTAGACTGACTTGGATCAGCTCTTGTTTTCCTGCCTCTTCGCCTACTCAGTAATCTTTACTGGATGCTGGACATTCTGAGCTCTACCTTGCTGGTAACCCCATGCTTTTGTATTTCTATCAATATGTTGAATCTTGCTATGGAATGCAACTAATTTTTTAAGAACAGTTGAGCATGTTTTTGTGTCTTGCTTTCAAGCTTTGTTCAGCAGGAGCAGGGAGGTTCTGGTTCTGGTTCTGGTTCTGGTTCTGGTTCTGGTCATTTGCCACCATCAAGGCAACCCCTGAAGAGCATTCTCCCAGTGACCCAGGGCCATACTTTCCCATCAGGCAGGTGACATCAGGCACCAGGGAGCATGAGTGCTCCCAGCCTTGGCCTTGGCTTCTGGGGTCTCCTCCCGTGTCTGCGTTGCCCAGCTGCACACTCAGGGCCATTTTCTCCTCTCTCTGGAATTCTGAAGTTCTCTTCTTCCTTGGATTTTGTGCCCTGAAAAACTGGAGCCTCTCACTGCCCCAGGCCCTCAGTCCCATCTTCTCAACTCAGAGATCAACTTTGCTTGCGCCCCCTGCTCTCCATACAACCGCAAGTTTGGGCAGTCGTAAGACTTTCTTTGCTCTCTCTCTCTCAGGAATCCTGTCATGTTTCATTGATATCAATTTTGAAAACTGTGTTTCATGAATCTGTCCAGTTGGGGGTGGCTTCTGATGGGAGGCAGGGCACTGCCAACCACACGCCTTGGCCAAAGCACCTTGGCACGCTTCCCAGCCTTCTTTGTGCAGGGTGCGGCCATGATCTATCTCTCCGGGGTCATGCACAGGTCAGAGGGTTGTGTTGTCTCAAAGATGAGGATCTGTGGGAACTCCCTGTGAGGTCCAGCAGCCGAGCTTGTGCCTGATCTGGTGTCCACATAGGAGAGGCCTTGAGCTAGAGGACCATGAAAAATGTGTGACCAGCCTTACAGTTGTATTCCTTGTGGCCTTGGATGCAGGGCTCACAGCCCAGCCTCCCTCATCATTCTGTGCAGACTATAAGCAGATTTCTTCTTATTCTCCTGCCATCCTTAAGGATTTCCTATCATAAACGTGCTTCTCTGGCTCTGTAGTTTATCTCTTTTTTAAAATTTAATTAATTTCAATAAGAAAGAAATAACAGGGGCCAGAGAGATAGCTCTGTGGCACAAGTGCCTGCCTGGCAAGTGTAAGGTCATGAGTTCGAATCCTGGTCCCACCCAAAAGAAAAGAAATAACAATGAGACAGTTTGAAAACACATTAGCAGGACAACCACAACAACTAATGCAACACATATTGTTGCCTTCATACTCGTTGTTCAGAGTACAACATGCAGACATAATAACTTTTCTAAATACTGTTAGTACAAATATTTCTTCTCATTGAACTAAGAGAAAGTAGTTGTATGTATAATGCAATATTCCATAATAGTAGTAGGTTATCAGCAGAACTGGAAATGTTGGAAGTTGTTGACTTGAGCCTTTTACAGCTCAGCATATTAATATAATTTAATATTAACATAATATAAAATTATATTAATATAATTTTATAGCTCAACATATTAATATAATTTACTTTTTATACCTCATGGTTAAACTTTTCTGCTAGATAGTTAAGAACAAGTTAAAGCAAGACCTATATAGCAAAAACGGTAACTTTTGTATCTGACAAGGTCAGTCAAATCCCCTCAGGATTTACCCTGAAACCATGTACAACATTTTGTAGAACTTTAGGACAGCTTATTTCTTAGGTAAGGAGTTCCTATTTTACTCAGTTACATTTATGAGGCATAACACTGTGTCACAGCCAAGATTGATCAACTTCATTGACCACGACTGGCCCAAGCCTGGCTATGCAGACCCCTCCGAGATAGGCACAGAGCTCTGCAATGCAGGGAACCTGCTCTGTTCCCTGAACCCTGAACGAGGCTTGGGAGGCCTGTGGACATGCCCAGCTGAAGCCAGATGAAGCTCTCTCCAGAAACTGAAGACAGGAGTCTTACCTGCAGCAACAGCGCTTTCTTCATCGATTACAACAGCATGTGAAGGAGCACACTACAGAAGGATAAGCAGTGTCTTCCAAAGAGGTGTCTAAGTCCTAGCCCTCATCCCTGGGAATATAATTTTATTTGGAAATAGGATCTTTGCAGACATAGTTAAGAGTCTCAAGATGAGATCAGCCTGAATTTGAGGTGGACCCTAAGCACTGCGATAAGAATCTTCATAAGTGGTACCTATAAGAGGGAGGTTTGAGGCACTTGAAGTTGGAGGCTGAACTTGGAGTGCCACATTGACAGCCAGGAATGCTTAGCGCAACTGGGAGCTGAAGAGATTAGAAGGACCCCCAAAGTCTTGGGAGGACCCTCAACTTGGCCCACACCTTGATTTAGGATTTTTGGTCTCCAGAGAGCTGAGAGAATAAACTGAGTTGTTTCAAACCTCAGTCTTTGGTAATTTGCTGTAGCAGGCTAGAGAAACTGGCACACGTGTGTCTCTCAGGCAGATGGAGCACCTGGCACCCTGCCTAAACTATTTTGCAGGTAGTGTAAACACTTTTCAAAGGCATCTTCACCCAGTTACATCCTATTCCCCAAGATTTATGTAAGAATATGTTTTGCATTATTTCTTATACTACTGATGCCATCAAGACTCAGACAGGGGCTGGGGGGGTGGGTGCCGAGCGGGGCTCTGCTTCACAGTGAGCAAATCTCACCGGACTGACGGCAGCCTCCTCCTGGCATGAGCTGTATGTTGGCGTACAGCCACAGACAGCCTTTCCTGTGGAGCGCTGATTCCTAGCCTTGTTTCCATCTCCTCTTTGCACTGACCAGGATGCGCTTTATCTCCGCGTTTCCATTTGTACCTGGCACTGCAATGGTGTGATAAGGGAGCTGGAAGATGTGCGCCCCACGCCTCCGTCTGGCTGCGGCTGGCCGGTGCCTGCTCATTCTCTCATAAATGAGGGGGAGACCAAAGTGCGGCTCCTAGGGTTGCCTCAACTTGCTGGGGCCTCAGACATGACCAGCTCACAGCGGCCACCCCTACTGGGAACTATGCTTATAAAGGTTCATCTTCCCACACTGGAAGTTTTCTTTCTGATTTGGATCAAATAACAATTTGTTTTGTAGGAAAGAAATTAAGTAGAAGGAATATGTGGAAAGTATATGAAAAGAAGCCGCCTTAAAGTTATTTTTAAAAACATAAGCACAGATGGAGCCCACATCCCGAAAGCCTCACATCCGCCCTGACAGGCTCTTCCTGGTGCAGCTGGCCTGGGTGTCTCTGTACACATTAGGGCTGCATTTTCTGCGTGTCTGGCACAGATAGGACTATCGGCTCCTTTAACACCTGAGCAAGGACCTGGTCGGCAGGGTGAAGTCCCTGAACACAGCTCTGTGCCTGCATCGTTGTGTGAAGTAGGCCGTGTGGCCTTAGCTCATTATTGCAGCATACACTTAATGCTGGCGGCTGTTGCACACATGGAGGTCTTCTCAAACCTGCAGGCCTCACCTTACTGTCCCCATATTTCTTTCTGTAATTTGTGAAACAGAATCACATTGCTGGGAACAGTGATTTGGCCCAGAGAAAAGAAAGGAAAAAAACACTGTCAGGGCAACGGCAGGTGCCTGAGAGACTATAATACCCATCTGCCCAGGGAGGCGCATGGTTTTCCATGCACGTGTCTTCATGCCCAAGGTTATAAATCAGCACTGTCCCCTTTTTAGAAGGTGAAAATAGATACTTATAACTTTCCACACAGTAAAAATTTCAGTCAAAGCCATCTGCGTCTCATCTATAATTTAGAACATTGTTGGCTTTTCAGAGTCCTGGTGGATGCTGTCTGCCCTCTTAGAATAGAGCTGAGTGGTGTTAGGAGACTCTAGGCTCACTGTTGATCTTAGGGGCTGAATGCTGTCAACTGGGAGCCTGACTGTGACCACATAAACTCTCGCTATAGACTGAGTGTTTCTGTGCTGCCAGATTCATATGTTGGCATCTAATCCCCAGTGAGCTGAAACTAGGAAGATAGGCCTTTGGGTGGTGACTGGGTCATGAGGATGGGGCCCTTGTAAGAGGGGTGAGTGGCCTTACAAAAGAGGCTGAGGAGGGTGGCTTTTTGTTCTTCCAACATCAAAGTCACCATCTGCGAGGAACAGACTGTAACAGACACTGAATCTGCCATGGTCTTGGACTTCCAGAACTGTGAGAAAAAAATCTTTGTTTAGTTGTGTTTGTTTTGGTTTGGTTGGGTTTTGTTCTGTCTGTTCTGCTCTGCTCTGTTCTGTTTAATAAACTACTCAGTCTAAGATATTTTGTTAAAGAGATTCAGATGGACATCCCTGAGCATCTACTTATTGACTGACCAGATCCTATGGGGGCTGTACCTGCGGGCAGCCCTTCTGTGGGGCTCGTAGCTGGCCTGTTATCCCTGCCTGAAGCATCTTGGGAAGGTGAGAAGATGGGAGTCAGCCCCAGGGACCTGCAGCCACTGGCCCTCTGGGTATTTATGCCACATTGTGTTTTCCAAGTGAGTTCTGAAGGCCTCCCTAGATCCATGAAAGTGGGCAGGAAACCCTACCCCACAGTAGCAGTGCCCAGAGCATAGGTAGGACAGTGTCACTCACTGGGTACATGATGACAGTACCTGGCATTTAAAATGGGCAAAGAATAGGTTATTTTTCCAGTTAGCCAATTGTTCCAACTTTTTAAAATTTTACTTTAAAATGAGCTGGGGCTCCGTTTAGTCATGGGTGGCAGATTGCTCGCACCTGCTGCTCAGCACAGCACCCTCTCCTAAACATGCCCCACCTGACACTTACCCCTCTAGAACTCCAGAACCCTTTGTGGTGACATAAGGGGACTATCTTCACCCTTGGTGGCATCTGGCCAGGCCCAGTCACCCCACCTGCAGCATAGTCCACATCTCAGAGTGCGCAGCTCATCAGAGACAGACAGACAAGCAGAGTCTCTCAAAGGACACAGGTTTCTGGTGTAGGCAGGGTGGCTATGAATCCTACCCTACTCCGCAGCTCAGGAAGGCCTGCACTCCCAGCTCAGGGCAGGGACTGGCCTGGGGCTCCCAAAGGCTTCTGAAGGTCACCTGGAGCCACAGGCATGCAGTCAGGGTGCCTTCTCCAGCATCCCCACAGTCTTGTCCTTGCAGAGTTGACCCATACCCCTAGCTTGCTTGTGACAACTGTGTCCCTGAAGGGGCTGGAGTCCCCTATCTCCTGGGACTCACGGGGAAGTGGGGAGCACACCTGGAGTGGAAAGCAAGGCAGACACCTCTTTTTAAGTCATTTGGCAGGGGTACAGCCTGTCCACCTGTCTACTGAAAAGGCCACTTGACAGATGCAGTCTTGGGAGCAGCCTTGGAGAAGTCTCTAACACCAGAGAAAGTGGCACCAACTACGGTCAGCCTCTCTCCCCTAAAAAGTGGGGCTGAGCTATGTGGATGTGGAGTACAGAGCAGGACCTGGTACTGACCTGTCCCACAATCTAACCCTTACCTCTCCCACTCATCTTTTGCTAGCTCTAGACATACAGCACCTATACCCAGTATTGTATATCTGCTTAATTAATACCTGTTCCATAAAAATACAAAGGAAAAGTGAAGGTGCTTCCTTAGAAATACTAAAGAATCTGCAAGCCCCAATGTTTATCTTATGAGATTCACAGTGAACCACAATGTACTCGCTTATTAAAAGACATGTGCTTATTAAAAAGACATGTGTAAGAAGTAATTGCCTGCTGTACCGTTTGAAATTACTGTTTCTATTTTATTTGTTACTATACAGGAAAACAGAAATGTAGCACATAATTTAGTGATTAGAACTTAGAGCTCTCAATTCATATAATTGCATGTTTTCATTCCATTGCTCTGATTTTTAAAAACCTAACTCCTTTCTGACCTACACAGAGTCCTGAGCAGCAGTAAGATCTTGTGGGGTGAAAGGGTGTTTTCTGGGCCTCAGGTTCCTGGGAAGGCTGATGTGGGCCTGTCGATACCCAGAGTTGGAGAGGCACCCAAGGGTAGATGAACAAGCTCAATTTGGTCAGTATTTAGGTTTATGTCTAGATGTTTCCCCAAAGCCTCATGCAATCGTGAGGCAGGGACTTCTAGAGTTTGAGACTTGACTCATGATCCACTGCAATTATGTGTTTTAGAACTGATGGGACTATGGGTCTGAGTCCATCTGGGATTATGGGTGTGGTCTAAGGCGGATAGGTTGAGGCAGAGAGCCTGAATGTGATATAAAGAGAGACAGAGAGACAGATGTAGATTGTTGCTCTCTGCGCCCTGGTTGGTCTGTTGCCTCTGTTGAGATTGTTGCTGTTCTGCCGCCATGAACTGGATGCTCTCTGCCCTGTTCCACTCAGCCTTGGAGATGGCCAAATATGGACTGAAACCTCCAGTAACTGTGAACTAAGTAAACCTTTCCTTCCTTCATTTTGAGTGTTGGGTATTTGTCCCAGCAATGAGTAAAAAGTAACGAAGATAGCAACAGTTAACAAAAGCAGTTGACGAGAGCCTTCAGAGCAATGCAACCAAACACAGTTTCTTCCTGTTGCCCAACTACTCCCATCTTAGCTACTTTTTACTTGATGCCGGGACACTCAAAATGAAGGAAGGAAAGGTTTATTTAGCTCACAGTTGCTGGAGGTTTCAGTCCATATTCAGCTGGCCCAGGACTGAGTGGAACAGGGCAGAGAGCATCCAGTTCATGGCGGCGGAACAGCAACAATCACGACAGAGGCAACAGACCAACCAGGGTGCAGAGAGCAACAGCCAATGTTTGTCTCTCTGTCTCTCTTTATATTATATTCAGGCTTTCCATCTCAGCCTATCCACCTTAGGCCACACCAGTAATCCCAGCTGTACTCAGACCAATAACTCCATCAGTACTAAAACACATAATCCCAGTGGATCAAGAGTCAAGTAATCCCAGAAATACTCAGACCCATAGTCCCATCAGTACTAAAACACATAATTCCAGTGGATCATGACTCAAGTTTCAAACTCTAGAAGTCTCCGCCCCATGATTGCATGAGGCTTTGGGGGGACAACTAGACACAAACCATAGCATCCTCCAAGAAGCTGAGGCCAAAGAGACTGGCTGAAAGTTTCATGAAAGGAGTTTAGTGAACACAATGGCTTTGTCCCAGGCTGTCCCTGTGTTGTCACCAACTCTTGGCCTGGAATGTGGACAGTGGTTGGCAGACACCAATTATAGTGTGTTTCAGCTGCCCCTCTTCCAGCCTGTCATCTGCTGCCATGGGTCTGAAGGCCATCATCTTACCTCAACTCTCTTGAGTCTCAGGTTCCATGTGATCCCTCCTGCACTTCTCAGCATGGGTTCAGCTTCACAGGGTCTGAAGTATTCAGCAGAGGCACAGTTGTATCTCTCACACCCAAAATGTGCCTCTTGCTCCCTGTTATAGTTTGTGCCTAGATGTTCACCCAAAGCCTCATGTAGTCATGGGTGGGCTTCTAGAGTTTGTGATTGATTCACGGGCGTGAGTGCTGCTGGGATTATGGGAATGAGTGCTTCATCTGCCCTGGGGTTGATAGCCTGATTGCAACACAAGGAAGGACTACAAGTACTGCAGTGTAATATAGTGCTCTCTGCCACTGCTCCTTCCTTTTTGCTCTTGCTGTTTTGCTATTTTCTGCGACCATGAACTGCTGCCCTCTGCAGTGTGCCATTCTGCCTTGGATCCAGCTGAGGATGAACTGAGCTCTCCAGAAACTATGAGCTAAATAAACTTTTCTTCCTTAATTTTGGATGTCAGGTATTTTGTACCAGCAATGAGAGAAAAATTGCCAAGACACTCCCCAAGGCTGAGGCAGGTTGTGCTTCTTCCATAGTTTCCCTGGCCTACCTCTGCCAATTTCACCTAATAAGAGAGAGCATTCACTGTCTGAGAGTGCAAATAAGCCCTCCCAATGACTTTCCCATAGGGTCCCTACACCCATGGTCAGAAGCAGCGAGTTCAGGTGAGGCCTTGGAACTGACCAGTGGTGTGGCCAAGGTGAAGGGGCCGCTTAGGCTGGGGCTGGGCACTGAGAGGGTTGGCATTTGGCACAGTGTGAAGGCTTGTGTTCTGTGAAGAATGATAGCTTCCTTTGAGCACCTTACAGCTTGAGTCTCACCTACCCTAGAGCCTTGAAATGCACATGGCCCCTAGCACCAGCTGTGCCTGTTGGGTCCAATTTGTCACTGTTCCGTCTGGCTCATGACTTGGTTGCAGCATGATTCTGGTTGTATTTGCCAGAGGTTCGCTTTTCCCTGAGGTAGGAGTAGCTGAGAAGGAAGTTGCTGGGGTTTTCACAGGAAGTTAGCAGTGAGGTGCATGTGTCTCTTCCATGTCACTGGAGTTACTGTCCCTGTACAAGTTTCCCTGTCTTCTCCCTTGAGAGGCAGCTACTGTGGTGCAATCCCAGATTAATTCATGGAGGGCCCCAACTGACAGCTCATGGTATAGCTCTCCCATGTTCCGGCAGGTCTCCCCAAACAGAATGCTTCCAGAGCAAGGCTGGACCACCTACAGGATGAGGTGTAGGTGGTGAGGGCTCAGATGTAGTAGGGCTAATGCTACCTCATCTTTGAAGAAGTCATGTCACATGGGTGGGTGTGGAGCACTGTTGTGGCCACATACAAATGGCATCAAGGTCACCATCCACCTGTAGGGTGCCAGCTCCTTTGGGTAGGAGCAAGGAGGAGAACTATGACTATGTTCTTTGCCAAAGGCAATTGGGAAGACTCTGCTCAAAAGTTTGGTCCTGGAGTTTGAATCTGGGTAACAAAGTAGCTCAGGACCAAGGACATAATTGTCCCTATCCCTTTGTAAGCATACTCCTGAGTGACACATAAGCCAGACACAGAATTGCCCAGAGGCTCATCTTGATTGACAGGAACAGAGGGGCTGGCCCTAGAATTTCCTGAGGGTCTGAGGCAGAATGGGGGTTGCTCAAGGCCCTCAAAGCCCGGGGCCTACATCAACCACAGCTACTGCTTGCTGTCATGCCTCCTGGACTCTGGATAAGATTTTGATGGGGCAAACTCAATGCCATGACAAGTTTTATATAGTTGCAGCCTGCATTAATCACCTAGGGCTGTTGAGGCTTTAAAAAAAAATAAGTATTTTTCTTTTCAGGTCCCTAGGAGAAGTTTGAATCAAAGTGCCAGAGCTGAGTTGAGCTGCCTCCCAAATCTCCAGGGAACAGTGCCTCCTCACCTCTGCCAGACTCTGGTGGTCCAGGGGTCTCCTAGTCTGTGGTTGTTGTGATCCTTGCCACCACTCTCACATGGTCTGCTCCTTCAGGTGTCTTCATGTCATGGTCCTATCTAAATTTGGCCATAATCACAAAGACCCTTGCTATGGTTTGGATATATTTTGGTGTCCAAAGCCTCTGTGCTAGAAACTTTGTCCCCAGGTTGGTGGTGGGACATGAGGGAGACTGGAGCCAATACCACTGGAGATGTTGTCCTGAGAGGTGATTCTGACAGCTTTCAAAGGCCCTATTGGTAATCTCCACAGAGGACTGTTTGAAAAGATCCAGCCTAGCTCACTCAGACCTCTGGCTTCCCAGCTGCCTATGGGCTCCCTGGCTCCCGCATCCCGCTGCCACTGCCAGGATGTGACACAGAGCCTGTACCAAAGACTCTGAACTTTCAGGCTCCAAAACTGAGCTGAATTCATCTCTTTGCAGAGGGAGCTCACTTGGATACTTTTTTTATCCTGCCTCAGATTTATTTGTACAAGGAACTCAGGACGTCAGTCCCCCATAGATGGCACTCCAGGGGTCACATCAGTCATTCTGTTTTTATATCAGCAGATAAGAGGCACTTACTCTGGAGCCTTCAGAGGGGCCTATGCACCCTTGGGGGCCTGGGTACCTTTGGGAGCTTGGGCTGGAGCAGAAACTGGATCCTGGGTCTTGGTTGACACCTGGGCCTTGCAACCCTTGGCAATGCAGGCACAGACGCACTTCCCAAGCTTGGGGTGGACAATACAGGCAAGTCGAGTGAGCCTGCAGTTTATTCCCTTTGGGCTGGTGTTGGGCTTGACCTCCTTGGGCTTGACAAGGACTTTGATAGCCTCGGCATGTGCACTCATGGCCTTGGCATTGTTTGCTTGCATCTTCTTGAAGCCCTTCTTGTTGTGCTTGTTGACAAAACTCATGTTCCTAAGGAACTTGGGAAATGTCCCCTTCAGAGATTTGTATCTTTGTGACTGAGGTTTCTTGATGCCATTTTCGGGACTGGTGGTGTGTGATGTGGTTCTTGGACTTGGCCATAACTGCACTGTAAACCGCACAGCTGCTCCCTTGGGTATTTTGTCAGTAACTCCCTTCTCAAATAAGTTCACAGCAATGGTTCCTAGGCAGACATGAATTTTGGGAATACTATTTAACCAGCCCAGGGCCATAATTTCTCTACAAAATCTAACCTAGTGTCTTCTTGTCTCTGTGGATCTAGGCTGGCTCCGGGCAGGCTCCCGGGCCTCCCACCTTGTTAGACTTGGAGTGAATCAGGTTTCTGTTTAATGTGATGGTTTAAATAAGGCCTGGATAACTGAAATGGTACAGACTACTGTTGGTCCTGAGCTCTAGCATGACAATATGACACCTTCTAAGATAAAACAATCTGCTGAGGGCAGGCAAAAGAGCAGTGTGTGCAAATGTTTCCACTTGAACATCCTCAAGACCCAGGGGAAGTTGGTTTGTCAAACTCACACCTGCTTATTTGTGTTTGTCCTTCAGGGCAGAAATAAGGTTCACCGAACGTCCATGTTCCCCCTGCGCTCAATTTGACAAATGCACATTTATGAGAAACATCAGTCATAACTGCGCAGGACCACTCCTGGGTAGACCCATCAGCCAGGTCATGGACCACTCATATGTCAAGAAAGTGGATGCTGGAGATGTATGCCCAGGAGTTTCAGTCCTGCTGTGTGACTCTGAGTGAGTCATGCACCTCTCTGGCTCTGATCTCAGGATGTCCTACAAAGCCAACACGTGTAGGATTTGCTGCTTGATGTGGAAAGGAGTGACATGTGGGGATCAAATCTTCCTAATAGCTATCGTTTTTTTAAAAAAAAAATGATGCTACAGTGTCCAGGATCCCATGTTTGGGACACCTGGGAGGCCATCTCTCTCCTCAGCATGTATTAGACAGCATCATGAACTGCTCAGGACTTAGGAATTTTCCATAATGATTCTTTACAGCTAAATCAGTGACAAAGCCAAGGAAGTGAACTTCAGCAGAGGCTCCTGTTTACTGTCTTGCCAGGGGAGAAAGACGTCATTAGGGAGATGAGTAACCAGATTCCTCTCAGTTTGTTTCAGTGGAGCTACTGCACAGCCATCACTGTCAGTGAGCATTCTGTGGGTGGACTCTGTGATGGTCACCAAGCCAGGCGGGTTAAAAGTTGGCCTGACATTGATCTGTCATTGTGTGGAGACAAGGGGTGTGTGTGTGTGTGTGTGTGTGTGTGTGTGTGTGTGTGTAGAAAGGCAGATAGCAGCTACCAGCAGCTGATAGGAGTAGATGGCGATAGCTCCTAGATGTGGTGAGATGACAGGAATAGATTAGACAGACAAATGGACATCAGATGGGGGCTGCAGTGCTGTCCTCCAGAGGTGCCGGGCCTGATACCCCTGTGCCTTCCAGACGTGTCCTGTGCCTGTGACCCCCTCACATGCTTTGGACAGTGCCACGGGAACAGCAGCCACATGGCCTTCCTGGAAAAAGGTTCAAGGCCTCAACCCTGGGCAGCAGCAGTGGCCACCAGGGCTTCTCTACCGCTAGACCCAGAGGGAGGGCACAAGGGTACATCCCAGATGCTCTGGCGGCATAGACCTTTATGAGTTCTGTTCCGTGGCCTGGGAAATCTTTTCTGACTGCCACCTCAGACTCAGTGGTTAACTCCAATTTTTCCTGTCCCTTCATGGGCAGTGCAGCTCTGGTAGGCCTCAGAGGGGTAACATCAGCCCTGCCCCAGCGGTCATAGGAGAAGGAGCGAGGAGGTGAACCAGTGACGCATTTGGAGCAAGGCCACAGCCAAACCAGCTCTCAATCTGTGAGTATAAGAAGTACCCGAGCACAGAGAGAAAGATGAAGTGGTGAGGAGTGTGGGGGAAGAAATAACAAGTTTATGCCGAATTGAAACAGTGTTAGTCATGATCCACCAGAAAGCAATTAATGCCTGGTAACTGGCAGGGGCTGCGGTTGCCAGGACTCCCAGCTCTGGCCTGCACAGTGCAAGTCCTGGATGCTAGATCGCAAGCGCACAGTGGCGTGAAAGCGGCCCACCTCCTAGAGCTGCTCCCTCCCGGGCACTTTGTTGTTCGCACAAGTAGACAGCGAAGACAGGGACACTCTTCTAGGGAGAAAACACTGGTGTCTGGTTTTAATAAAATAAAAGCAATAAGCTCCAAAAAATGGCATGCACTGGTGGAACAGCAGAGGGATGGATTCGCTCGGCAATTCCCAGTTCAGATTGATGGATTTGGTGCTTTGTGTGAGAAACACTCTCCTGGAGCTCTGAGCCCCGGTCGGTGGCCAAGCCCCTCAGAGGCAACGGAGCTCCTTGGGTCAGGTTGGGGCACTGGTCTTTGAAACTTGTGTTCTGTGAGGGGCCAGGGGACTCTGAAAACGCCAACGTCTAGGTCACTATTTTCTCTCTAATGAGTTGTTTTTACAAATTTATGTATAGGGGCTGGCGAGATGGTTCAGTGGTCTAAAGCGCCTGCTTAGGAAAGCTCAGGCAACTGCAGGGACTGCGGTTCTATCCCAGGCACCACATGCTGCGCCAGCCCCACCACCAGGGCAGGCTGAGCCAGTCACAAAATAAATAAAGAAAGAAACAACAAACAAAGCAAGCGAACAAATAAATAAAATTTTTTAAAAATAAATAAATTTATGTATAAAAGTGTCGCTCCAATTCCTGATTTTCCTCAGGGATGAGATTGGGTGGATGCAGTGGCTAAGGTCAGCAAACTTTACTGGAGACAGCGCTTCCTCGGGATCTGGCGCTGATGCAGGCAGACGTATGTAGCTAGTGGCGGTCACCATGGCCTTTCCAACTGTTCCAGAGTTCGTGTGTGGGAAATACGCCATCGGTAAAGTTATTGCTGCTAGAGGAATATGATAAACACAAAGATACTATTCAAAGCTCAGCGCTGAAAAAGCAAACAGAAAGTACCGGTCTGGCTGTCTAGTTGGGCTTTGTCTGGCCATAGCAAATATCAGCCTTTGCTCAGAAAATCTGAAAAACCACCCTGGACACTAGCTGTGGTCCCTTGCAGCACACCAAGGACCTTGAAATTCAAAGTCCTGTTTGTTGTTGCCAAAATAGTGCACACCAGTTGGCTGGATGCTGTCCCAACCAGTAGCCCTCACCCGGAGCTTCTCTCTGAAGAAGCTTGCTGCCTGTATAGTAAGGACTAGGCTGCACAGAGCTGGCTGGTGGTCCTTGCAGGAGTCAGGGACACTTTGGAGGGGCAGCTTTTGTTCTATGGGGAGTAATGATGCCTAGAGCTGGGCCTGTCCGAGGCCACTGTTCCTCTGATCCCCTTGGTCGTGTCCTCTCTGCTTTCCTTATCTGTTCCCATCTTCCCAGGAGAAATTAAGCCTTCGCCCCCTACCCCCTGCAGTCCTGTGTCTGATTTCCTTCCTGTCCACTCTGTGTTTTTCTCCACACTGACACCTCCACTCCAAGCAGAAAGCCCTCTCCCCAGATCTGTGGAAGTCTAAGGGCTTCCCAGGACTCAGCAGTCTGGGACAAACCACTGTAGCAGTCTGTTGCTCAGTGCAGGCCTGACCCTTGACAGAAACTCTGGAGGCCACTCTGGCTCCCCATTGCACTATCACATTATATTTTTGGCTTCTGATTTCTTTCCAGCTGCCTTGGAAACCTCTGGCACTGGCCTCTTCTGCTCCAAATTGTTCCACCCAAGCTGTGGTGTCCTTTGCCCATAGTTACCAGTGCCGTGATCCTCATCACCACAGTCCCTCTTGATCAACTGGCTTTCCCACAGTGTCTGTGGGTCCTCCACAGGTCAGAAGGTGACGCCCCTCACTAAATAATGTATGAACAAGATACCCAGAAATGATAGGCTTTGATTTCTAGAACACAAGCTGTAGCTGGTCCTGAAGACAGTGGGGAGATAATTTCAGTAAACAGAGATAAATTAGCATCAACCTGCAACTCACCATATGCCTGATGCACAGGGCTTTGCATGCCATGATAGCTGCACTGCTAGAGGTTGTGCATAGCTTAATCTTTTATTTAATTGAGTTATGTTCTAAATATACTCTAAGGAAGAGCTGTACAGCGTTTAGAGGGAATTGCTGTTTCTTCATGCAAGAAATGGTGTTGCTCAGTTTAGGTTTTAAAGCTGAACCAGACTTCCATATGCAGTTTGCATATGGCTGCATTTGCTGGGGCTTGGTGGGTAACCTGCCCCTTTGGCAGAACTGGCTCTCTTCCCGCAGTTTAGTCCAGAAATTGCACAATATGAATACTTTCCTCAATCCTGGCAGCATTTTTAGATCCAGTATTTTCTAGAAAGTAGTTTGACCCCAGGACTTAATCCTATCATCTGTGGACCGGGTACTGGGAGTGAAATGGACAGGCAGGCACAAGGACACGCTGGCACATGCGACCACATGCTGCGTACACCTGCAGCAGATGCCCTTATGGGTGTATGTGTACAGACACGTGCGTGCAAATGACATGTTCGCTTGCACACACTTGCGCAGACACATGCACACAGGTGGCAGACTCACACGTGCACCCACACATCTGCACTTTGATGTGTACGCGGTGCCTCACACACCCACGGGTGCTAGCCTGTGAGTCGCTGGTTGGTGCTAATTTATCTCTGTTGACTGCAATTATTTCCCCACCATTTCTGGATCAGCTGTAGCAGCGTTCTAGATATCAACACGTTCTGGGGCTCTTGGTCACACACTATTTAGTGAAGGGTCCACCCTCGGACCTGTCCCCCACACACACTGCAAGAAGGCCAGCTGATGAGGAGGGGCCACAGTGCTAAGGATGATGGCCCTGGCCCATGGTGACCACAGGAGACCATGCCATAGTTATAACAATGGGGAGCAGAAGAGGCCAGTGCCAGAGGTTTCCAAGGCAGCTGGGATACAAGCTTTCACACCCTCACAAAGATAACATGTCTTCAGGCAGATGGGTGCGGACCGAGGCACTCAGAGACCCGTGCCCCTGCACCAGCACCACCGCCTCAACTTCTGGCAACCACTAACATGGTCTCCAATTGTATAATTTTTCCACTTCAAGAATATGATGTAAGTGGAATTGTAACATATGCAGCCATTCAAGATTGGCTTCCTTCACCTAGCATAATTCCTGGGATGTACACCACACCTAGACTGAGCCATCTGTTTACTGCTCACTAATTTCTCTTGCTGAGCAGCTTTGCAGGATGTTATGGCTTATATCTAGTTGTCCCCCTAAAGCTGCAAGAGGACATATGTGAGGCTTTTTGAGGTGGCTGGATCTAGGGGGTGTAATACTGGCATCGAAGGTGTGACACTGGGATTTATTCATAGTGCGATGACAAGATTGAGGGTATGAGTGCTACTCACTCTAATGGAGGATGATCTGGGTGAAACAGAAGAGATTTTAAAAGGCTGACATCGCCACTGCTGGTTGCTGGCTGCCTTTGACCTGCCTGCTCTGTGATGCTACTCTGCCGAGCCAGCCTGCCTTGGAGCCAGCTGCTTATGGACTGACTCTCCTACAAACGGGGAGCTGCTGTAAGCTTTTCCTCCTTTACCTTTGGATATCAGGTATTTTGTCTCCACAAGGAGAAAAGTGACTAAGACACAGGGTAACCCCTACTTGCTAAATATCTGGAATCCAGCACATTTCTCATGGCAAGCCTACCTGTGAACAGCACATTTCTGGGATCTGACCCAAACCCTGTTGCAGAACTTTATACAGCAAGGTTATTTTACTACTTTTGTTCTCCCTTGTTTGTCTGATTGACAATCTTTTTCCTATCTGGTGGGATTTTGTGGGGTTTTGTTTTGTATTTTGTGGTTATTTTTGTTTGAGGACTTTCTTATTCTCCTTTCTCTTCCTCTTCTTTTTCTTCCTTCTTTTTCTTTCTTCTCTTTCTTCTTTCTTTTTTCCTTCTTTCTCTCTCTCCTCCT
>PVKN010012346.1:0-20843 GCA_004027915.1 Capromys pilorides
AGATTTCTGGAAAGCATGAGGTGATATTCAATCATATGTCTAATCTTGCATAACTGTATCTGTTAATCTGAGCAACAGATTTGAAGATAAAAATAGACAATACATCAACCATTGTTAATCAGCTGTTCTTGTCCTGGAAATCTGTAACATAAGTATTGTTGTATGTTACCCTGTTTCTCTCTTTCTTTTCGTCTTCCTTGCTTTTGTTTTTACTCGTCCAGATAAAATGAAATTATATTAAAATACTTCATTGTCTCTGGTTTTCAGGATCTTTCTTTCTTTCGTTTTTTTTTCTTTTTCCCTGTGTTTACGACAGGGTCTACAGAGTCTACAGGTTCTCACTACACAGATCAGACTCGTAAGGATTCTCCTGCTCTCAGCCTCCCAAAGTACTGGGGTTCCAGGCTTGCGCCACCATGCTGGTTCTCCATCGCCGTCTCAGTGTGCAGTGGGGGTGGGGCCAGCACGGCGGGCCTGGGACTCACCTGGCCGCTTTGCTTTGCCTAAGCAGGCGCTGTAGTCTGCTGAGCTCTCAGGCTGGCCGTTAGGATTTTTTATGTTTGCACTTTGAGACGCATTGACAGTTAAACACTATAGATTTTCAAAGGCAAGAATCTAATTTCATGTTTTCCTAAATAACTAATTATTTTAGCATAGCTACAGGGCACGTCTAGCCTAGTTATGCCGGAGCATTCTTAGGGTTACTTCATTGCTAACTCAGCTGTGGATGTCCACCTTGTACTTCCTTCAGTACAGCACAAAACCTCCTATGCTAGCCACAGCCTTGCCATTTTTATACGGAAACGTGTGTGTGTGTGTGTGTGTGTGTGTGTGTGTGTGTGTGTTTGAATGCTACTTTAAAGATGTTAGTTATGTTTCTAAGTCAGAAAAAGAAAAGGAGGCTGTAGTACATACAGTAGCTTGACTTTGAGAAATTTTGGGTTTGTTTGTTTGCTTGTTATGTCCCTGAAATCCCATTGCAGACGTGGTCTGATGCTCTTTAATAACCCACCAGTGGAATGCAGCACGGCTTAAGGTTTTATGTGGTGTGGAAAGATTTCCATTCAGTGGAAGAATGCAGATTCAGATTCTCCAAGAACTTTGGAGGCAGAAAAGAGAGAAAAAATTTTTACTTTGACGTTAGAGCTAAAAAGTGTTCTAGAGCCACTTGAGCAAAATCTTTATGCTCAGGAAGGGACGAGGCACAGCCACCATATGTGCCACCTGGCACCCCCATGGGGCTGCGTCCCAAGCCCGCAGGGGCCACGTGGGCCTGTCCTGCTCCTGGATCCACTTCCCAGCAGAAGATGCGAGTGCTCCTCTGCGGCCTCGCACGGTAACCGCATGTGGGGCTGGGCAGTCCTGGGTGGAAGGCGCCGCGAGAGCCGCGGCCACGGAGCCGCGTAGTCCTGATGCTAACAAGCCTGCTCTGTCCCTGAACAGGTGCCACCAGGGCCGTGAGCTCACTAGCCACATATGGCGGTGGAGCGGACAGGTGTGGTCCCTCCCCAGGCCCGAAAGAGGAGCCCACGGCTGCTGCTCTCAGGAAGAATGCATTCAGGCTGAACCTGAACCTGGCTGTCTCGCTCTCTGGGGTCAGAAGAAGAAAGGAAAAACACAGACATTCCATCGCTCTCAGATACTGCAGAATATTTTTTAAGAAACGATTACTCAGGATCTGAACATCTAAATCTCCAGGGCGGTGCCGCAGAAGGGAACTTTTCCATCAAAGAAAAGTACACACAGAGGGGGTGCGAAGCAGCCAGCTCAGGAGAAAATTATGGCATTTTTCTGAGATGAGTCTTCAGGAAAATCATTTCCACCGTGAGGGCTGTGCCTCCCCGGGAAGATCTGTCATTGCAGACCGCAAGATTTAGCACGCAGTTTAAAAACTTCTGAATGCAGATGGCAAGTTGTCCAGGCTGCTTGCAAAACCGCGATAGCTTTCAGTGAGGCAAATATTTTCCTGCTGTTGTGATAGAAACGCTTCAGCCCCAGAAGGAAGAAATGTCTTCAGTCTTCATATAAACAATTTCAGCTATTTGTGTTCATATATATATATATATATATATATATATATATATATATATACTGACACAGGCCACAGAGCTTCCTTTTCCTTTTCTTAAACTGTGTTTATTTACTGATCTAACAGTGCACTACAGGGTGAACATTGCAGTCATATTTTTAAAAGTGAGAGATGCAAGGCTAAGACCTGGTTTGTCTGAGAAAATTCAACCTGCAGTGTATGTCTGATTTCTCTGCGGTATAAGAAAATGTAGGATTCTTCAAAAAGTTGATGCCCTGCCTGAGGCTGGCACGGAAGGGCAACTGAGTCCCGTTAGTTCATTGTAAGCAATTCCATGCTTGTGTGGTTTTGTAGCAACCTTACTTGGGACATGGAATATTGGAGCTGTGGGAAACATCAAGGAAGAAGTGATTTCAAAAAAATTTTTTTTTGGCAGGACTGGGGTTCGAACTCAAAACCTTGCACTTGCCACGCAGGCACTTGTGCCACAGAGCTGTCTCCCCAGCCCAAGGAAGAACTGATTTCAAATGACTATTTCTGTCCATTTCATTGTCAGTCTGATTCCGAATAAATGTTTTGACAAAATAAGCAGAAAAGGAACTTGAACTCTTCATTTTAGAATAACTTTAGCCTCCAACAAAGACCTCACACTCGAGATTCTAGAAGAATCCAGAAGGTCTGTTGAGATATTTTGGGTTACCTTCTGCACAGGAGCTCCGCGAAACCTGGAAGTCTCACAGCCACTGGATTTGACATCATGGGTGAAAGAGCAACTCAGAGCGCAAAAGGGCTGCTGGCTGTGTAAAGCCCTACAATCCCCCTCTGAGGACACAGAATTCTGACCTAGAATGCTGGCGAGGAGCAGTGAGGTTCTCAGGTCTGCCTCCTCTGCACGGAGGGCGGCGTGGGACACGCTGGGGGCCTGGAGGGTGGCGTGGCAGCCTCCACAAGAACATGTGGCAGGAGCCGCAGTGGACAGTGCCCGGCGCGGAGCTGGGTGCCTCCCTCCTCCTCCTGTGGTTCTTCCTTGTGGGCTGGAGCGCTGCTCCCCTGGTTCACCCGGCCTCATGGGGAGCCCTCCTGACCCCTCGTGTACCCTGGCCTCGCCAGGCTCAGGTGGACCACAGGGCCCACATCATCCAGCGAATGAGAAGGCGGCCGGTCAGGGCACTGTCCATATTCAGGGACTCCGCTGCCTGTGCCACCCCATGCTGCCGATGCGATGCCACCTAATCTGCCATTACAATTCCAAGTAACTTCATTTCCCCTGGTGGAGTCCTGAAAATTACTCTAAGTTATAATTTTATGGTAATTATAGTGAGAACTCACGGAATTAGTATAGGAAGATCACGGTTCTATTTATTTTCCCAGACGAAACGTGGCTCCAGAGCGGTCTCGACACCAAGGGTTAAAGCCCCACGTGCGGTGCGCAGCGTGGCTGGCACCTCCTCCATCAAGCCTGGCTTCTCCTTACTGTCCTTCTCGCCAGTCAACTGAGAAAAGAACCCAGAAGAACGTTAGCTCCCTCCAGCAGTCGCGCAACGTCCCGGCTGCTCCCGTGGGGCTCACAGGGCCGGGCAGAGCCTGTGCCAGAGGCGCTCACGCGGGATTCTTCTCGTTTCCAAACAGAATACAGGTCTGTGTCCTGCCAACATGACACCGACAGTGGAGCGCGCCAGGGCTGCCCTCAGGGGTCCAGAACAGCCAAAGCCCCTGGGCTGAGAGCTTGTGAGCACAGGCACGCAAGGTGCCCGTGAGTCCTGGACAGGCACCCTGCTCCCCAGGGCCCGGGCACGCTGTCCCTCTGGAACAGCAGCACCTGAAACGGTGCAGGTGAGGCTTAGGCCCACAGGAGGCTTCAGACACTGCCACCAGGAGCCGGAAGTGTGTGCTTTTGAAGAGAAATTTGCCTATTTTAAGGCGGTTGAACTTGATTGTATTCCACAGCTAGGATGCCCACTTCTAAGTTACGTTACTGAGATAAATTCTCGGATGTTGTACAAGGAGAACGGATAAGAAAGCTCATCGAAATAATATTGCTAATATCAGAAAATCTGGAAAAACATGGTGTCCTCCCACAGAGCAACAGGGGGTCTGGGCTGGAAGCCGGGAGCCACGCACGTGTGAGGAGCGCGCTGCCTCGCCGCGGTGCGTGATCGTAGCAGCAGGAAAACGGGCGTGGGAGCGTTTCCAGAGCAACAGCGAGCCGTGTTTTGAGCAGAAACGTAGGGAACGCTTGAGAAGCGTAGCTGAGCTCGCACTGTGTGCTGCTCACGGAACTGAGCACGCCGAGCCTGGGCCCTGCTGGGCGGCGCTGCGGCGGGGCTGCTCTGCAGGACTGAGGGGGGCCAGGCCCGCAGCAGGCTTTGCGGCCGCCTTCCCAGCACTGCGATTCTTCCTGGGGCATCAGAAGCAAAAGGGGAAAGGTCCGCCGACGTCCAGGGGTGCCCAGCTTGGCCCGCCCTGGCACCTTCAGCCTCAGACCTCACTTCTGCTGGGAGTTCAACTTGTCACTATGTTTGAAACCTACGTCCGGATTAAAAGCACCACGCATAGTAAATAAGATTAAAAAAATCTAACTTAAGTTAAGGGTAAATAATGAAGAAGAATGAAGCAACAGTAAATATGTGAAAGTTTCATGTTCCTTATAACTCAGTTGGCACCAAGTAGCAGAATACACAAATAGTCAAACTGTTACCCTCGGTGCATTTTGAGACCATCGGCTCCGTGTGAACTGCTATTGAAATTTCTAACTATATTCTTTCTTACATGAAATAAAATTTTAAATCATTTGTTCTTTCCCTTTTTTAAAAAAAATCTCTCTCTCTCCAACTGGAAAAAGAGCTTTTGAGTTCCTCGACATCCAGCTCCACATCTGGGGCCTCTCCACAGCGCCTCAGCTCGTGGGCCTCACCCTGGTTACAAAGCTGATTAGATGAGAGTGGAATCAAACTTCCCCATAAGGTCCACACTGACCCTAAGTGTTGAATTTGATTGGTTCCCAACTGATTTGATTTGCCATCATAATTGTGCAAAGAATGAAGTTCTTGAAGCCAGGCACCACTAATATGTATTGAGGTAATATGCATATCTATATCTATCTATGGCATACATAGGTGTCATGGTTTATATCTAGTTGTCCCCCGAAGCCTCATGCAATCATGGGGCGGGGACTTCTAGAGTTTGAGACTTGACTCTTGATCCACTGGGATTATGTGTTTTAGTGCTGATGGAACTTACTTGACTCTAGATCCACTGGGATTATGTGTTTTAGTGCTGATGGGGCTATTGGTCTGAGTATGGCTGGGATTATGGATGTGGCCTAAGGTGGATAGACTGAGGCAGAGAGCTGAATGTAATATAAAGAGAGACAGAGAGACAGACTCTCACTGTTGCTCTCTGAGCCCTGGTTGGTCAGTTGCCTCTGTCGCGATTATTGCTGTTCTGCTACCATGAACTGGATGCTCTCTGCCCTGTTCCACTCAGCCTTGGTCCAGCCGAGTATGGACTGAAAACTCCAGCAACTGTGAGCTAAATAAACCTTTCCTTCCTTCATTTTGAGTGTCAGGTATTTGTCCCAGCAATGAGTAAAAAGTAACTAAGACAATAGGAAATGTATTTTTATATACTGAAGTATACGTACCTTATACATTGAATATATATATATATATATATATATATATATATATATATATATATATCTTGTATTTCTCCTATAAGAGGAACCAGGTGATAGTTAAGCTCGTGTGCAGATGGAAAGGGACCCAAGAACTGAAAGCAGTGGGGAGGAGTGGAGTGGTTGGTGATTGCAAGAAAGAAGCCCCGAGCAGTATAGGAACACGTGCCAGCTCCACGGGCCAAGGGTCATCTCTGCGTGCTGCAAACTTGGATGAGGAAAAGAAGACTTTTTCACTCTACCAACTGTTTTTAATCATGAAGCCTATAAAAATAGTCACCTCTTACTTGCCTATCCCTAACAGCACAGTAGTAGCTCGTGGATCTCGTGGGACGCAGCCAACCCACACACAGGCGCTGGTGCCCTGAGGAGCCACCTGCTGCTGGGATCTCCTCCTTCAGAAAGCTGCCTGAGAACTGGGCAGGTGCCACTAGGGGACTGCTGCTGATATAAATTAGGTAGCAGGCAAAGAGGGCTGCAGTTCTCAGGGGGAAGGAACTGCTGAGCAATTCCCGTGAGGCTAAGGACAGTGCTCAGACCAGAGCCCATGCGGCCCCTCATCTCGCAGGTGGTGAGACCTCAGCCTGACTCACCGGGACTCTGCCATACTGCCTGCCACTGAGACACAGTGCTTAACACCTGCCGCTTCATGAGGAGGGTTTCCCTTGTGTTCAGAGTTTGGCATATCACCACCCCAGAGTGGCTTGGCTCCACCTGGAACCCTATTCCACCAAGCCCTTAGATAAATCCCAAAGATAGCCAAGCCGTACTCCACAATATCCCTGATGTCCCCCACCCATGAAGGTCATCCCCAACACATCTCCTTAATCCATGTTTTGTCTCCAAACAAAGACAACAGCAAGATCACAATTCAACCTAACGTGATACAGCCATTTCCCATACAATGAGAAACAAAGCAATCCCTTTCCTAAAGTTCCAAAACTTTGAGCACTTTTCAGTGTCCCCCACCCATGAAGTTCATCCCCAACACATCTCCTTAATACATGCTTTGTCTCCAAATAAAAACAACAGCAAGATCATAATTCAACCTAACGTGATACAGCTGTCTCCCATACAAGGAGAAACAAAGCAATCCCTTTCCTAAAGTTCCAAAACTTTGAGCACTTTTCAGAATCCCAAGTCCAACTCCCTCAAGGCAGGCAGCCTCTTAACTGTGAATCCCTTTAAGAGCCAAGCATTTAGTAACACTGTTCCAAAATACCATGCAGAGGTAAATATTCTCATTCCGAAAGGGAAGAGTAGGTGATTAAAAATTAATTGGCCACAGCTAGACTGAAAGCTTTTAGGGTAAACACTAAGCCGAGGAGCTCTGTATTAAGAGCCTGGGGCAAACAGTGAGGAAGTAGGAATTCAGAAGGGCTCGGGCTACCCACCCACGTGGCCCTGCTCAGAGCCCTGCACAGCACACCTCTCCTGGGCTGGCACCACTCACAGCCTGCGGTTTCCCATTATGATGTCGCATGTCCCTGCCATCTACAGATGCCTGGGGTCTCCACCAGGCATTCTTGTCTTAATTCCTGTAGCCTCACCGAAAGCCCACTGAGGGGCTCTATGCTGCAGCTCCCAGCCCTCTCTCTGAAATGTGAGGTGAAGCTTTGCTGATCTCAAACCTGTGTGTCCTTGTAAACCAGCACTACATGGGTGGGGTCAAGGTCGACTTTGAGTAGGGACAGCCAAAGCCTGACTCCCTTAGAGTAGACCTGCAGTGTCCCCTGAGCACCTGAATGGCTGGACACAGTGAAATGTATGCTGGGGAGCCAGTTCTTCAGGAGGTGCTTCTCAGGCATGGAGACCAAGGGGTCCCTCTCTCCTTGGACACCTGAGCCACAGTGGGTGAGGTCTTGCTGATTCCTGCGATGCCCTCAAGACACATCTTCCTTCTACACAGTACTTGGTCTCTTTGTGTGGCATTACTGTCTTCAGCACCCACACGTCTCTTGGCTCCAAACTTACATGCAATATATTCTGGGCCAAAATTGGAACTTTTCATTTTTCCTCTGTGTAGCCTATTGTCCTCGGTTCTCAGTATAAATCTGGCCAAGAGTTGACAGCAATGCAGGTGACACAGAGAGAAGGGGAGGCCATCTTGAAGTTTCCTTCTGCCTCCTTTAATCTCAGTCCTCTGTCTGCAGAGTTTTAGCACGTGGACAAAATGAGGACAAATTGTCTTCCAGAGTGTGGCACAGGTGGCTCGTCATCCGGTGTCTGTGGAGATCTTGTTTCCGGGTTAAATCTCTTGTGCATGAACCTTACTATCTGCATTTGTGTCACATTCTTCTTACCTGCATTCCATCTGAATTCTTCTGAACTCTGGCCAGAGGAACCTACCAGACTTGGCTTACAGGATTGCCAGGGTTGTTGTCTACCTTTTCAAACTTTGTAAAACCCATCCCACAAACCAGTTCCAAAGGCTTCTAAACTACATAGTCAGGCACAGGAACAGCCAGGATGCCACTTCTCGTATCGATTTTCTGCACAGATCAGCTTTCACACTGGCACCAAACCTCTGCCCTTAACTTCAAGGAGGAGGTTTAGTTTGGCCCATACTGCACTGGGATTGAATTCATCATACCTGGCTCTGAAGCAGGAACCTCATGGCAAACGCCTGCCCTGGAGAAAATCTCCTTAGTTCACCATGGTGAGGAAGCAGAAAAGCAGGTAAGGCACAGAGAAGAAGGACAAAAAGACAGATGCTGACTCTGTGGCCATGGCTCCCTAAGCCACCAGATGCACCAAGCAGTGTGCCTGACCATCCTCCTGGGTGGATTCAATCAAGTTGACTCCCCCCCCCACCTCTACAGAGGAAAGGACCCCTGGGAAAAGGCAGACCAAAGGATTCTCAGAGCCCGCAGAGAACCGGCAGTCATTGGCACTCCCAGCGGACGACCATACAGAAGCTGTGAGGCCCAGCACATGCGCAGACTCCTCCTAGGGGTGATGGAAGGCAGCACAAATTACAGAGTAGAGGGCACTCTGGCTCTGCCTTGACGAATCTGAACAGCAGCTGCAATAAGATTAACACATAGGTCAACCTGACTGTAAGTCACTTTGCTGTGGAATGGCACACAACGTCCAGCCCTATTCGTGAATAGACACATGAATAGTGCACCCCTTTTTCAGGCTTTACAAGGTATGGTCACAATGTTTACCATAAGTAAGCTATTAGCACGCAAGAGAGGAGACATAAGTACAGGCTCCATAGCCATGAGACAAGTTAGATTAGTATTATATTATACTATATATTATCTCTAGTATTATATGACTTAGACAAAATCTAAACAGCATCATTTAAGCAAAAATCTTAGAAATCTAAACAAAAATTCTAAACCTTGTTTATCTAGAAACTAATCAATTTGCAAATTTAAGGAATAAATAATTTTACTAAATATATGATAAAACCTAACGTTACATTTTATGTGTCATTTTGCAACACAGTATAAAGTGTTAATGACCAAGAGTGGAGCACATGTGTTGCTGGGGGTGGAGGAGACTCTGAGTAGCTGCACATCCAGAGCCCCAGTCCAAAGAAAACGCCAAAGGACAGAGCTTTGCTCTCCATCCAACTCTACACAAAAACAGGTTTTTATAATGTGAGATGAACATTTGCACTATATAAATAAAATACAACTAGAAATAAAACACTAGAAAAGTGTCTGAAATATATAAAAATCTGCAACTAGAAATAAAATGCTGCAAGCATCTTTACCCAACAGCAGAGGCAAAGATTTCTTACAGCAGTCACAGAAGTATCAGTCACAGTGGGAAAAACGCTGAGGGAGCTCCGCAGAAATGTATTACGTGCTTTGATGCACACTGCTAAAAATGAAAAGATAAATCCAGAAGTAGGAGAAAATAATGAAAAATAAAATGAATGTCTGAGCTTGTGAGTCTGACACACAAGCTTAAGTATTTCTTGGTTTCTCTTATATGAAAACCTCTGTATACATGAAGTGTGAAATCAAAGACAGACAAGAAGAAAAAGAGAGAGACTTAAAGGGAGTGTGGTGCAGCACGACAACGCATCGACGTCTCACCTTGACTTTGTACAATGGTCTTACATGCTGTATGTGTTCTTTGACCTATTAGTCTGTCTCTCCATCTCCATGCATATGATAATTGATTTTATAAGGCTTTATAAGACCAATATGTGAACCTGATGCTAGAAAACAAAAGGGTGTGGAGGGGAGGGGAAGAAAGAATTGAAAGGTGCCATCCGTTTGCACCAACTCCCTACCATGAGCATAGTCATCATGCAATGAGGCTTGTACTAATGACAGTAAAAAATAAATAAATAAACTGAAACCCATGGGAAACCCATTCAAGATATACATAGAACACTTATAAAACCATGGAAACACCAAAGATAAGCCATCTCATTAAATCAAACCATATAGGAAAAAAGACGCTTAACCATCATGGGTGATGTCTTAGCTATTTTTTTACTTGTTGTTGGGACAAATACCCAACACCCAAAATGAAGGAAAGGTTTATTTAGCTCACAGTTACTGGAGGTTTCAGCCCATATTTGGCTGGCCCATGGCTGAGCAGAACAGGGCAGAGAGCATCTAGTTCATGGCGGCGGAACAGCAACAACCGCGACAGAGGTAACCAACCAACCAGGACAGCAGAGCAACAGCGTGAGTCTGTCTCTCTGTCTCTCTTTATATATTACATTCAGGCTCTCTGCCTCAGCCTATCTACCTTAGGCCACATCCATAATTCCAGAAGAACTCAGACCCATAATCCTATCCATACTAAAACACATAATCCCAGAGGATCATGAATCAAGTTTCAAACTCTAGAAGTCCCCGCCCCATGATTACATGAGGCTTTGGGGGGTGACAACTAGCCATAAACCATAACAGGTGAGAACAGTACAAGTTAGAGTAAGACAAAGTTGACATCCACCGGAAAGACTACAATGCTTAAAATTTTTTGTTTCTACCAGTACTTGTGAGGAAATAAGAAAATTGAAAGTCTCTGACAGCTTTTGGAAGGAGTACAAAAAAGGTTTGGCCAGAGTTTATAAAGTTAGTCATGAATCCAGGTCATGGCTCCTCTATCCTACGCCACTTCTACCCCAGGCCTCTGCTCAAGGAGGTAAGCAGTGCACCCAACATGTGTTGGTCAGGCTCTTGATGGCCACTTTATTTCTAAGGCCAAGACAGAGAGAACAATGCTCCAACATTTGTCCAAGCCCTGAACTTTGAAACACATAGGTACGCTACCCACCATGGAAACACTGACTGAAGAGACCCAATTACATTTTTTGGAGGATTTCTTTTTAAATTTTATTAATTTTAATGAGAAAGAAATAACAATGAGACAGTTTCAAAACATGTTAGTAGGATATCCACAATAATTAATATAGTTCATATTGTTATTTTCATAGTAGTTGTTCTGAGTAAAGATGCAGACATGACAACTTTCCTGAACACTATTAGTACAAATATTTCTTTTCATTGAACTAAGAGAAAGTAGTTGTACGTATGGCACAACAGTCCATAATAGTAGTGGGTTATCAGCACAACTGGAAATGTCAGAAGTTGTTGACTTGAACCTTTTACAGCTCAGCATATTAATCTGGCTTTGCTTTTTATGCCTCGTGGTTAAACTTTTCTGATGGATGGCTAAGATCAAGTTGAAGCAAGACCTATATAACAAAAATTGTAACTTTTGTATCTGACCAGGTCAGTCAAATCCCCTCAAGATTTTCCTTGAAACTATGTACAGCATTTTGTAGAATTTTTGTCAGTGTCAGCCATCTGGATGAGTCATGGCCATCGCTTGATCAATTTTTTCTCTGTGAAAGCCTGAGAGAATGTTTTCTCTCTAGGTGACTCTCCTTAGGCACACTATCCCATCATGGATCTCTTTCCTCTGGGGCCTCATAATCTCCTTGATCAGAAAATTTAGGACACCACTTAGTTCCAGGATGTCATAGCAGAGATTCTCTTATGTCCTGACTTCTCACTGATCTTGAAGGGCTAGGGCCTTTGTAGGCCTAGCCTGTCTTTGTAGCTCTTTTTCTCTAATTTTTTGGTCTGAAAACTGAAGTTGTTAACCCTCCAGAAGAGAAGCATAGTGACACTATTACCTTATAATATAGGTAGTTGAGCTTAATATCACCGTCTTTCTGAATATCAAACACCTTAGACTTAACATGAAACAGGTATTTTCCATCGATCATTGATATTCTAGTAAATCCCTATGGAATGTGATACAAATGCAATTACACATTAAATACCCTAAAATGGGAAGATCAGCTTGGGCTGTTCGCAAGAGCCTCACGTCACTGGGTGACTTCTGAAGGCTGTTTCCTGGTTTTGGGGTGAGGGGTGGGTACAAACGAACAGAGGCAAGGCACAGAGCGGCTGCTTGTGAGGACAAACTGTGCACCTGGGATGTGGGGCCAGCCAGACCCAGAGAGGCTGGGAGGAGAGGCACCCCCTGCAGGCTGTTTCAGCACAGCAGGGCTGTCCAGGCTGCTGAAGGCAGAGCTGGGCGGCGATGGGCTCCTGGCATTCCTCGCCATCACATCCTTGGTGGCTGTGACAGCAGGCGGATGCCAACATGGCAGTTGTCACAAACCAGCATCAACATAAGCACCCCTCAGGTTACAACTGTGTGATGCACCTTGCAGCTCAGGCAGGTGAGGGAACAGAGCCAACTGCGGACACTGGGAGGAGCGTGGGGAATGCCTCCCGGCAGTGCTTTGCCACTGTGTCTGTTGTGTGAGAAGAAGAATTGGATGCAACTCAGAGGCAGCCGAGCTGGTCTTTGATAGCAGAGAGGGAGGCACGGGGCGTGTCTCACAGTGAGCAGAGGACACTTCTGCACATTCAGGAGAGGCTGGGCATGGTGACAGGCTGGTTTGCATTGTTCTTTCATTGTACAATAACCTCCTCTTTCCAGTATTTGTAGGATCACAATCCAAATTGTAAAACAAATACTGGAAATATGAGACAATCCTACGATAAACAGATAGGGAAAGCAGCCAAATTCTCACCCTGTGAAAAGTTCCAAGCCATGTCCTCTGCTCTCACGTTCCTGAAGAACTGTTCACTGTGGGCTGCACAGCCATCTCCTCTCCCAGACAGCAGCAGGGAAAGAGGTTGAAACTGACCCTCACTGTGCAGTGAGCACCATGACAGGCAGTCACTTAGCCAAGTGATTAACGTCAGCATCAGTGCCACCAGGTTGACAGGGCCTGAAGGAGATTCCAGTTCTGCCTGGAGCCTTCCTGCCAAGAACTCACTATCCAGAGCCGCTATGTACAAACTGCCTCAACGAGGCATGTCCTAACATGTAGCCTGGCATTTCTTCTCAAAGCTGTAACTGTCATGGGAAACAAGGACAGACGATGGCACCTCAAGGTCACAAGATGCCTATGCATCAATGCAAACTAGGAGTGAAGGATCTCTGAGACAGGAAAGTGGTGTGATGCTTTGCTATTATTCTTCATTTATAAAACATTCTCCCTCCATGTAAGGTAAGAAAATAGCAAAGGGTGGGATGTCCCTATTTGGAATTTTTTGTGCTATCTGTTCTGGGGATTTTGTGAAATTTGGAGTCCTCTAGTGGGTATAGGGGCTAGGGACTGGGTGATGATAGGTAATCGGTGGAGAGCTTTGTTCTGGGCAACACAAATGTTCAAATTTGATTGTAATCTTGGGTGTGCAGCTCTGTCAATGTTGTAAAATCTCCTCAATCTTACACTTTGTAAATTGTGTGATATGTAAATTGTAGATCAATAAAGCTATTATTTTTTAAAAAGTACTCTAAAATTATATTTTAGACAGTAAAAGATTCAAAAGGCTTCAATCAAATAACTATTTACCTGTCATTTTGGTCTTCTAAATGTGTACTGCTTCTAATTCATATCAATTATTGCTATCCTGTCTTTAAAGTAAATGTTTTAAAAGAAAGGTAATAAAAGTAAAAGACAGACAAGAAAAACAAAATACCATAGGATTGTCCTGCTACAATGTTGTATATGGTTTGATTTCTAAATTTCTGTGTAAAAAATATGAAATTTTTTTTTTTTTTTACATTCTACAGGGATTTAAATTTTATTTTATTTTATTTTCTACAGGGTCTCACTATGCAATTTATAGTGATCCACCTGTTTCCTGCCTCTCAAGTGCTGGGATTACAGGCACGCGCCATCACGCCCAGACTCCATTGCCGGCTCAGTGCGCTCAAGAGCGGGGCCAGCATGGCAGGCGGGGCCAGGAACCAAACACTGACCACTGTGTTTTCCTAAGCAAGCACTTAATCTGCTGAGCTATACAAATTTTAGAATACCCATGACTGTTGGAAAATAGTAGTTCCACATTATGTCTAAGGTATGTGATATTCAGTAGATAGCAATGTTTAGATTAACTGCATCTGTTATAGGATAATAATATCATTAAGTTTCTTTTCTAGATGTTTAACAGCTAAACTTTGCAGACCAAAAATTAGAGAGATAGTTGGGCAAAAAAGATGGCCAATATGGTCAGTGAGGACTCAAGACATAAGAGAAGCTCCGCTGTGACATCCTGTAACTAAGTGATATCCTAAATTTTCTGATCAAGGAGATTATGGGTCCATAGAGGAAAGTGGTCAATGATGTATATTGTGCCTAAGGAGAGTCACCTAGAGAGAAAACATTCTCTCAGGCTTTCACAGAGAGCAAACTGGTCAACACAGGTGGCTGACACTGAAAAATGATCCACAAGGTGTTGTACATGGTTTCAGGATAAATCCTGAGGAGATTTGAATGAACTTGTCAGAGAGCAAAAGTTACATTTTTAGTTATATAGGTCTTGCTTTAACTTGATCTTAATCATCCAGCAGAAAAGTATAACCATGAGGTATAAAAAGTAAAGCAATATTAATGTGCTGAGCTGTATAAGGCTCAAGTCAATAACTTCACACAATTACCAGCTATTCTGATAACTCAGTACTATTATGGACTATTGGACTACATTGGGCTATTTTGCTGAATTCAAGCACCTACAATCTTTGATCTGGCATGAAGTATGAAAAGGTCCTTACAAACTTCTCCAAATACAGCTTCTCTAACAGCAATGGTACACCCATCTCTGGTAAGACAAAACAAAAATGGGAGATATAAATAAAGGACTGTTTTGTTGTGAAAAGATATATATGTATATACAAGATAAGCTAGATATATAGCTACTTTCTCTTAGTTCATTGAGAACAAAGGTTTGCACTAATATTATTTAGATGAGATATCATATCTGCATCTTGTCCTCTGAATAACTACTATAAAGGCAGCAATATGCAATGTATCAGTTATTGTAACTGTACTACTAACCTGTTTTGAAACTGTCTCATTACTATTTTGTCTTTTTTCTCATTAAAATGAGTGAAAAATTATCAACAACAATAAATAAATAAATAAATAAATAAATAAATAAATATGAAAATAAATAAATACATAAAAATTGTGTTTTGGGGCTTACAACTTTTCCATATGGTGCAATTTTGGAAACAAATTTCTTGCTAGGACTCAAATGATACATATATGCACATTTGAACAATAATAAAATGGGCTTCTGATTTTGATTATCTCACCGACAGAAATGCATTATAAATGTATGATTAGAATACTTTATCTTGAATGCATACTTAAGTGCCTTAAGCATTTGTTACTGCTCCCTGATATTTTTAATTTTCTGAGAGTTTTAAATCTCTTTTTTCATGAAATTGTTCTCAGTTGTCAAGTTGTCTTCTGTGTTTAATAAACTTTAAAATAATAACACCTTCAAATGGCAATGCTGCATTTATGAGAAAAATGATACCTTTATAATGGATTTAGCTACATGTTAAACTCAGAGAGAGGAAACTATTCAAATGAAGATTTTTCCCCTCATTTTTGTGTTATACAGAGAGTTGGGGGTTGTTTTGTGACACTTGGAGTGACTCCATGACCTTCCAGCGACCTCTCTCCTGTGCTTTGCTAGTATTTCATAGAATAATCTGTAAATATTTAAGACATAATATGTTGGTGGGTATTCTTCTTTTGCACATGCATATTCACGGTACCTTCCTAAAAAAAATAGTTTTAAAGGTAAAACTTGGCTTGTGGTTTTATCTCTTTGTAACTTTTTCCCAACATTTTAGCAAAATAGTTGCAGTACTGCTGGGTCAGCAGAGTACAGAGTTACATTTCCATTCCAGTCTCACATGGAATATAAACACGTGCATAGAAATGCTTCATCAAGAAGCTAAGATATCCCACAGCACCACTGCAGAATATCAAACCAAATATTTTAGATTGTTTGAGTCTTCATGCTGCTGGCCACGACTACGTCAATAAATGCTTTATTTATGTATTTATTTATTTATTTATTTATTTATTTATCCACTTATGTATTGATTTAGTACTATGACCGGCTCAGCCTGCCCTGAGGGTGGGGCTGGCGCAGCACGTGGTTCCAGGGATCGAACCATGGTTCCTGTGGTTGTCTAAACTTGCCTAATCAGGCACTTTAGATCACTGAGCCATCTCACTGGCCTCCAAATGTTTCTTTATAAAAAGCACAACAGGGCTGGGGAGGTAGCTCAGAGTCACAAGTGCCTGCCTGGCAATTGCAAGGTCATGAGTTCGAACCTCAGTTCCACCAAAATAGATGATAGATAGATAGATAGATAGATAGATAGATAGATAGATAGATAGATAGATAGATGAATATAACTAGCATGAGGCCAGGGCATAGCCGTGCTCAGCTGCCGCCCAGCGCACAGGAGGCCGAGACAGGATCATCAGAAGAACAGACAGTTTGGGCGACATGGTGAGCTCAAGGCCAGCAGGACACTTGTTCCAAAGATAAATAAATAAACAAACAAATAGCATGAGAAGCTTAAGTGGCTTCCTTTGTTTGACTATTAACTAGTTTTTAATTAACTGCAACACAACTTAGAAAACTCATTTATAAAAATTTCAAATATGGTCTGGGATACAGAAGCTGATTTATAAAAGGTGTTAAAAGCACAGATGTTTTTAAAATATAAATTACAATGGTCATAAAAATTAAAATCAAAAGCCCAGGGAGATAGCTCAGTGAAGTAAGCGCAAGGTCCTGAGTTTGATCCTTGGTAACACAAAAAATAACTAAATAAATAAAATCATAGAAATTAGCAGATTTCATATTGAAATCAGCCTCATTACAATTATTTTTCTCAATTTATGGAATTTATATCTGTAAATGTGAGTACATATATAAAATACATTCTGTATATCTGTAAGTATAATTGTGGCCTTTGAAATGTAACTTGTAAACCACATTTTGGATAGACCACTATTATACCATTGCAACTACAGCTAATTTTAAAAGTATTTATGGTGCACAAGTTTTTTTTTTTTCTTTTCTTTTTTCCAGGACCAAGGTTTGAACTCATGATGTTGCACTTGTCAGGCAAGCACTTGTGCCACGGAGCTATCTCTCCGGCCCCTATGTTACACAAGTTCTTAACATATTTACATTTGTCCACCCTTCATATTTCAAATACAACTAATTTTCTTCTTTCATATTAAATCTTCAGGCTTCTGGCAGCATTTGCAACTTCTGTAGCTCTTTTCTCCGTAACAGGACAAATCTTCATGAGTTTGACTGTGCTTCTATATTCAAAGAAACCAAGAAGTTTCCGGAACCTGCCCGAAGCCTCGCTTGGTAGACCTGCGCCGCGGCTGCTTTCTGAGCGTCGGTGGAGTCACGCTACAGCCGAGCCCGTGCAGCAGCAGCGACCACTCTGCGGCCGTGCGCGCTCTGAGCTGGAGGCGAGACCAGCAGGACGCTGAAAGGCCTCATGTGATTCGCGAACCCGCGGTGCCCAGCTACTCATGGTTACTCGGGACGAAGATGTGCAGCAGTGGTTGTGTGTTGTGTGGTGACAGAGGTCTGTGGAGAAACGCCCTCACGCGTTGGATTAGAGGCATCCAAGATGCATGCAGGCATGCCCATGCCCACACACACACACACACACACACACAGAGGCATATGCACGCATACACACACATACACAGGCGCAGGTTCACACATGCACATGCACACATACAGGCACATGCGCACACTCACAGGCACATGCACACACACACACATGCACACACACAGGTGCACACGCACACACACATGCACAGGCACACACACGGTACAGCCCTTGGCACAGCAGTGCTACAGGGCCGGGCCACGGCCACACACACAGAGGCGCACGCAGCAGTGACCCTGTGGCATGGATCGCTCGTGTCTCCGAGCACTCGGAGACACAGACAACACGATGCGAGCGGTGAAGCACGGTACTCTCATGCTGGGTTCTGCAGCGCACTGCAGGCAGCCAGGGCTGACCCTCCGGTGGGCTGTGGGTGAGGACCAGCAGCGAACCCCGGACGCATGCGTGCAGAGTCGTGCACTTGCAGAGGTGGCACATGCAAATGCACAGCATGCTGTCTTCAACAAAGGCGGGTCTTGTCTTCCTGTTATCTTTTCAAACCTTTTTTAAAAATTAATTAAGCTTATTGGTATAAGTTAGGTGTACCTAATGATCACCTTCACCACAGGGAAGCTGCGCCTGTACAGGGTGCATCTTGAGTCTTCTTTTGCCCATTTTTCTTCCCTCCCTTCGACTCCACTTTATTTATTTATGAAGTTTTGTTTCCATTTCATCTTTCTTTTCACACTTCCTTCTTTCCTCTTCCCTTGCTTTACCATCACTCCCCCCCCCCATCCCTTTAACTTTGGATAATTTCTCTGTCACACAATTATACAGCCAGGTTCTTATCGCACTTTTAATTTCTCACATCAGACTGACAATGAGGTATTGAAACGTGTGTGGACAACTCAGCTCACTTAGGATTAGGCTCTCCAGGTTCACCCATTCAGTCACAGCTGTCATAAGTGTTGGCTTGTTCATGGCTGAGTAATACTTCATGATATTAAGAACACATCTTTTGATCCATTCCTCAGTTGATGGGCTTTTGGGCTGTTTCCAGGATTCGCCTAGGACTCATGGCATTGCCATAAACCTGGGGTGCATACGTTGCTGTGACAGAATGCTTTTGTAAAGATACCAATCGGGGCATATCTGAGCCAGTGGGCCTCTAACCCTATTTGTTGAGCCATCTTCACACTGACTTCCACAGTGGTTGCTGCAGTCTATAGCTCCTCAAACAGCAGAGGAGGGTTTTCCCCCACGGCTTCGCCAGAACTTGTTATTGTTGTTTCTTGACAAATAGTCATTCTTTCCAGAGTGAGATAAATCTCAGCACTGTTTTAATTTTCATTTCTCAAATGCCCTGTGATGATATATATATATATATATATATATATATATATATATATATATATATATATATATAAAATCTTCTTCCGAGAAGTGTCGATTCATTGCAGATGCCCATTTTTTGATTCAGTGATTAAACTTGAGTTGTCTCATATTTTTTCAGTACTTTGTATGTTGAAATTAATAGTCTTTTGAATAAGAAATGGCTAACATTTTTCTTGCTATGTATGGTGGTGATTTATTTTGTTGTATGTAAGGTTTTTAATAAAGTGAGATCCTAGCTGTTTATTCTTTATTTTATTTCTGGTATAATTAGACTTTTGTTGATGAAGTCTGCCTAAGCCTATATATTCAAGAGTTCTACCTCCTCTCTCCTCTAGCAGATTTAATATTTGTTGTTCTAATATTTAGATCTTTGATCCTTTTATGCTTTAGCTGAGTGTATGATGATAGAGTTTTGGCCTTTGGCATGTGGACAGTCAGTTTCATGCACTGTTTATTAAAGATGCTATCTTTCTTCCACTGAATGTGTTTGATCTCTTTGCCAGTGATATGGCGGATGAGCGTATTTAAAGTTGCTTTGACATCATTTAATCTGTGCCACTAAACCTCAGGCTTTACTTATTTATGTATTTTTTGCCAGTACCATGCTGTTTTTAATCATAGTAGTTCTGTAGTACATTTTTTTGGTCACAGATTGTGATGCTCTTTGCCTAACTTTTGTGTCTCCAGAATGCTTTTGCTATTTCAAGTCTCTTCTCATTACAAATGAATTTTAAGAATGTCCTCTCTAGTTTTCTGGGGTATAGTAATGGTATTTTGATTGGGATTGCATTAACTCTATATAACAATTTTAAGAGTATGATCATTTTCACTATGTTGGTTCTTCCTAGGCAACAGCATGAGATAACTTTTCATTTTCTGATATCCTCTTTAGAGTACTATAATTTTCAATTTCACTGTGTTGTACATTTTTTAGATTGACTTCTACATGTTTTCTTGTTTGCTGCTATTGTGAAAGGAATTTCTACCTCACAGAGTTAACTTGAATACAGAAATGTTATTGATTTTTGAGTGTCGACATTGTATCCAGCTACTGACTAAATTTCAACATTAAATCGAGAAGTACTTTGATAGAGTTTTTAGGATTATCTATGTACAGTATCATGCTATCTACAAATAATGATAATTCAACTTTTTTCTTTCCTATCTTTATTCTTTAAATTTCTTTCTCGTGTATAGTTGTTCTACTTATTGTTCTAGAACTGTATTGTATATGAGTGGTGACAATGGAAACCATTTTTGTTGTTGTTGTTCCTGATTTTAGCATGAAGGATTTCAGGGATTTTTTTGTTGTTGTTGTTTTGTTATTGTGGTTTGTTTCTTTGTTTGCTTTACCATTTAGTAGTATATTGGCTACTGGTTGGTCGTAGATGGCTTTTAGCAGATTGAAATAAAAACCATCTATTATGATTTTCGGTAGAGGGCTTACCATGAAGGTGTGCTAGACACGTCAGACACTTTTCTGATGTGTGGTTTTGGCTCCGTCAATATGCTTTGCTATATTTCGTGAACTGTGTGCCTTGAAACATTATGGCACCACTTCAGCGAACTCTGCCCATTCGTGGTGTGGAGCCTTCTTTATGGTCTGCTGCATTCCATTTGTCAGTGTCTTATTGAAGAACTTGAATCTACGTTCATTAGCGAGCCTGGCCTGCAGTTCGCTTTAGTTTGGATCCTTCTACCGAAAATCATAATAGATGGTTTTTATTTCAATCTGCTAAAAGCCATCTACGACCAACCAGTAGCCAATATACTACTAAATGG